>CATIWR010080528.1:0-47394 GCA_949677035.1 Omphalea diandra
ATTACTCACATTTTTCAGAATTTGCGATCATGACTTCCATTTTTTTCGATGCGAATTTGAGTAACTCTCTCACATTTATATGATTTGATGGCCAACTATTCCCAACCCTTCATTTAATTAATTTCTAGCCGTTTCTTACCATTGTCACACCCCTTGAAGCCTATAAATACCCCATTCAACAGTGATTTTCTCACATATACTCCAACCCACTTCTAATTCTCAAATCACTTTCAACTTTCTCCTAAACTTCTTCATCTATTTCTATGGCTCCAAAGAAATTCCCTAACGCAGACAAGGGCAAAGTAGTGGCTTAACCCTCCGCTCCTCCTACCCTTCACCTTATGAAGGGCATTACCAAAGAAGAGAAAGATCGATATAAGGCAAACTCTTCCAAGGTGATCGTCCCCAATAAGATTCCCTCCACATTCATGCTCGAAACCTTACGTCTCAAAGATGAAATTCACGCTTTTCTGTCTAATCTTAGGTGGAATGAATTCATCTTTCGAGATGAACCCGAGTATGAAAAGGTGGTGCAATAATTCATGTACACCGTAGAACTCAGCAGCAAAGTCGAATCAAGGACGAACCAATATGGGTTAATATTTCTAGGCTTTGGCAATCCATATTTCATAACCTTCGACTAATTATCGTCCCTTTTCAATTTCCAAGTTGGAGGAAAAAATAGCCTCTGAGGCAACTATCAAGCCAACTGCGAAAGAATAAGTTTGAATGATTGTTAGGGGAGCATTACCTACTATGGCACTAAAATTATGGGTATGTTAGTCCAAAATTTGAAGGATCTAAGAGAAGTCGATTTATAAGCCAAAGAGTTGAAAACGAAATCAAATAGTTAGTAGAATGGAAGAATAAGTGCTCCATCTCAACCACATGAAGAAGGAAACAAGACAGTTGATATGAATGCATAAAGAGCTTTAAGGTAATTCACATATTTGGATGCCATTATTTAAGGCATTTGAGAGACCAACGAAGAAGGGGGTACTAAAGCCTATAGTACATTAACCACTTCCCAATTTGCTATTAAGGGGGTACGATGCCAATGCATATTATGTTTTTCACCAAGGAGTCGAGCATAACATTGATGACTATTACATGCTAAGGTATGAGATTTATGATCTCATTGATAATAGGGCAATTGTTTCCCTTAACGCTGGAATACCAAGTACAAGGGGAAATCCTCTCCTGAACTATCGTAGTTTTCCACCTCCCAACTAGGTGGCGTTTATGATAGATTTTGGAATTCTTAAAAAAGTTTTTATAACCACCATTGAAGAAGTATTGAAAAGGTTATTGTTATGGTTTGCACCATTAACCCATAGGAGAGTTTAGATGAAGAGATGGAAGAAAAGAAAAGGAAGAGGATGATTAAGTTATGGGAATATAGTGAAAAGGAAAAAGAAGGGGAATATGAGAGTCATGTAATCTAAAGCAAAAAGTATTACTTTGATAGAAAAGCTCTAAAGGAACCAATGGTAGAGGTAGAAGAAGATGAACTTGCAGCAAAGAAAAGGAATAAGATACCTTATTTTAAGGCAGTTAAAGAAGATGTTGGCTCAAACTAGCATATGGGATTTGCTCAAACTTTGTCAAGTTTGATTATTTCTAAGGAGGCAACTTCGAAAGATGTTATTGCTTTAATTACCCATGAAAGGGAAATCACTTTTTCTGATAAAGACTTACCACTGGATGAAAGGAATCATAACCTAGCTTTGTTTATAAGAGTCAGGGTAAAAAGAAGATGCATTCCATGTGTAATGGCTGACAATGGATCTAGGATTAATATATACCCTTTAGAGCTATTGTACAAGTGCAGGATGTCAGAGAAAGACCTAAAGGCTTTAAATAGCATCATTCAAGCATATGATGATAATAGAAGGCTAATTGTTAGAGTATTCAAAACCATGGTGTAGATCAAGATTATGGAAGCAGTGGTGGAGTTTATGGTGTTGGACATCCCTATCACTTTCTCACTTTTGTTAGAAAGGCCATGAAATCATCTGTTGGGAGGAGTGCCTACTATGGTACATCAACAAGTTATGATTCCTTACAATGGTAAGATAGTAACCATTTATGCAAAAGCTGAAGAAATTGTGTTAGCATTAAGAGTGGTTATCCCGCATCTTAGGGGGTTACATACAAATAGGTCGACCTAAAAGTGATAGGAATCATTAAGAATATGAATTTTCTATATGGACAAGGATTGGAAAAGAATTCTATAAGTGTGTCTAAGTTTTTAAAGATTCTGACTCAAATTACTAGAAGAAAACTGGGAACTACGTCAAGGGTAAAAGATCTCTATAAGCCTTTCTCTGATTTCCTTTATGAAAGAAGGAGAAATCACGAGAGAAATTAAGGAAGGAGCCACTGACGATGATGAAAGCCACTAGGTAATAACACTATGGATAACCTTAAGAAAGTGTTCTTTTAGATAAAAGTTGGGGAGATAGGTTATCCAAATTATCAGAATTTGTTGGATGAGGAAGATGAGAAAAAGAAGAAGAAGAAAAAGAAGAAGGGTAAATAGACCATGAAAGAGAGTACTCAAATACCATATCATACTAAGGTTTGTATGGCCTGCAAACCAGTTGGCCATGGAATAAGTAAAAGTTTATTAATAAGGAATATGAATAAAATTTATTGGACCAATAGTTTTGGAGTATGAGTGAAGACTTTATAAAGAAACCATTAAGTTTTGTGAAGCAAGATGCACCTCTTATTAATCCAAAATGGAGGTATACTTAGTTATGTAAATTCATAGAAGGCATAAAACATGAGGCTAAGCTTAATAAATATTGAGCATATGGTTGTAAGTTTCACTGAA
Source organism: Omphalea diandra (assembly GCA_949677035.1). NCBI lineage: Eukaryota > Viridiplantae > Streptophyta > Magnoliopsida > Malpighiales > Euphorbiaceae > Omphalea > Omphalea diandra. Next base: position 2,840 of record CATIWR010080528.1, read on the forward strand.
GATATGGGTGATGATAAGAAAGCACAAGATCAAGAGATAGACATCAAGCAAGCTGAGTCGAAAAGGTCACCTTCTAAGAGAATTTGTGAATATTTAGATAGGATATGATAAGATGAAGTAGGACTTTGAATGGGTGGTAAAAGGTATGACTAGTATAGAATCTGAGAAAGGGATAAGTACTGAACAAGTTAGTAGCCTGAATGCAGCTTAAATGATTGATGAAAAGAAGGTCGTGGAAGAGGAGAGGACTGATACTAAATAGACTCTTACTGGTTTACTAGAAAAAGCTATTTTTCTGATACCATTGATGTTCTTATCTTTAGTCTCTTTGAAGATGATGATGCATTTATTTCCAAGTTTAAGGTAATAAATGATGAGTTTGCTTACTTGTGTGATGTGTTCTTTGATAGTTATGTGCATAACATGCATCATTTCATAAGCGTATTTATTATCAATTCTACGCATAACACTGCTTTTAATCATAACACATAGGAAAACTTGAAAATATTACTTATTACTAGTGATGTCATGCTAGAAGAAAGGAAGAGGCTTGAATAGTTGCTTTGGAAATACCAGAAGGTTTTTGCTTAGTCATATAAGGATATACTGAGGGTTGATCAAAAGATAGTCAAGCAGAAGATTATAATCAAAAGATAGTTGAGCACAAGATTATGACTTACTCGTACATGAGACCAGTGAAGTAAAAGTTAAGAAGGATGAGACTAGAGTGCAATTAGTTGGCCAAGCAAGAAGTGGTAAAGCAGTTAAGTATGAAGCTTTTAGAAATAGTAGATTACCTTGAATGGTTGACTAATATAATACTAGTATCGAAGAAGGATGGAAGAGTAAGGATGTGTGTAGATTATAGGGACCTTAATAAAGTTTGCTTTTAGGATGATATTCCTCTACCTGACATTAATGTGTGAGCTGATAGTATTGCAACATGTCTTATGTACTCTTTTATGGATGGGTTCTGAAGACATAATCAAATCCTCATAGTTATCACTAACAAGGTGAAGACAACCTTCATCATGGAATGGTGGACATACTATTAGAAAGTAATGCTATTTGGATTGAAGAATGCAGGAATGACATACTAGTCGATAGTGATTGCCTTGTTTTATGACCTAATCCATAAAAAGGTGGATGTTTATATGGACGATATGTAGGTAAAGTTTGAGATGAGCGAAGAGCATTTTGAAGCCTTAGAAAAGCTATAAGAGGGTTAATGAGTACAATCTAAGGTTGAATCCCATAAAATATGTGTTTAGGGTTTTATCTAGTAAATTGTTGGGACATGTGGTGAGTAAAAAGGGTATTAAAGTATATCCAAACAAGTTAAAAGCCATTCAGGACATGCCTTCACCTAAGATGAAGAAGGAAATTCTAGGTTTCCTAGGTTATCTATAATACATCAATATATTCATAGCTAGGCTCACTCCCATATGTGAGCCAATCTTTAAGTTGCTGAGAAAGGACCAATAGTGAAGTGGAATGAGTATTACAAAAATGCCTTTGATAGGATAAAAGATTATCTAACTAACCTGTTAGTCTTAAAATCTCTAAAGCTAGAAAAACATTTCATTTGGTATCTCATAAAAGAAGAGAGTTCTGTAGAGGCGATGCTAGCTCAAAAAGATGAGATGGGGACCGAACGTGTCGTGTTCTATCTCTACAAGAAATTGCTCCCTTACGAGGAATGGTATAACCAAGTATAGATGACTTATTTAGAACTACTATGGACCATAAAGAAGTTGAGGCACTATTTCCAGTCATACTCTATTAAGGTGGTTTTAAAGCTTGATCTAGCTAAAATTTGCATGTGTTGTGAATGCTAGGGGTAGATATTTGGAGAACATGTGACCCCAAGGCATTGGACTCACTCCTCTACTTTCAATGATGTGTTTTGAATGATAATAAAACTATAACAATACCAAAAGAAGTTCTAATGTTTGTACTTTAGAGCTTTTAGATGATTTAAAGAGACCTAATGGACATTAAAAGGGGAGATTGTTATGAATGGTAGAGAGATAATATTTGGAGAACATATGACCCCAATACTTGATATGTGCTAAGGGCTATAATAAGTTCAATGACCATTATGTAAGTTTAATAGACATTGAACCTTTCCTAATGGGCATTAGACCATTCAATGATCATTAAATGATGAATAATGAATGTTGATTGGATGTTGTAAATTACCAAAGTCTTATGGACATCGCAATAGGCATTAGAGAACTACTTTAGGTTAAGCTATATTAGACCTCACCATGGACATTGTAGATGTTGCATATTCACAACAGGCATTGGAAAAGTATCCAAGATTGAGCTAAAGCTTATGGAACTCGAAATGGGCATTGTCCCTACTCAACAGGCCTTGAAAGAGTTTCCAATGGGCATTACGAATCGTTTAACAGGCATGGAAAATAATTGTGCAAAGTTTGAAAAATAGAGCACAAAGTTCAAGCTTTATGGAAATGAATAACCACTATTGTTCTTGCTCTAATAGGCATTATAGTCAAAGCTAATGGGCATTCAATGGTGGAGAACAAGCATTGGAAGTAACTATTTAAAGTTCAATCGAGGTTGATGAAGAATAACGGATATTGTCTCATCTAATGACTAGTTTTGTAGGAAAGTTATCAAACTTAACATCAACTATTTCAACGACTAGTTTTGGAGTTTAGTTATATAAGGAGCATTTTTTATGACTAGAAATTGTTAAAAAGTTTGGAGAACATCTGTAAACAACTAGAGATCATCTTTGTAACTCTTTGTGCAAACCTTTTTGGGTGTTGCTTGTATTTTTGTGTATAGTGAGACTACTTTGTTACTCTTTTTTAGAGTAGGTTTTGTTGAGCACTAATAATGCATTTATTGCCTAATTTGAGAAGAATTGACACTACTTGGATACATCTTTACCAGTGGTCATAAAGGTTGGTATTGTCCATAGAAAAATACCAAGGGAAAGGTTCTTCCTAAGTCTGTAAAAAGGAAGGTTATCCTTGATCCATTAAAAGAGAAAGGTTTTTCCCGAGCCTACAAAAGGAATAGAAAGGCCTGAGTGAAAACTTGGGAGTAGAGTAGACACATTGTCGAACCACTATAAAATCTGTGTGTTCCTTTTTATTTGTGACTTATGCTACTTAGTTTGTGTTTGTGGTTTTTATTTACAAACCAATTCATCCTTCAACTTTGGTTGCCTCATCTGCCATCTAAGACCAATAATTGGTATTAGAACCTAACCTCTTTTGAAGTTTAAGTGCAAGAGGTACATGATCATGACAACCATTAAGGCTTCTTATTGTAGAAGCTTTCTAAAAAATGGATCAATTCAAACCAGAGGAAGCAATTTGCCAATGGAGCTAGAATACCACTATCAAGAGGAAATGAGGAGAATGAGCTTCTTAAATTCCAAATCTGTAAGTGATGATAAACTCTCATTTAGCGAAAAGATAAAAAAGAGGAAGGCAAAAAAGAAATCAAAAGTTGGATGTCTAATGGCCATAGAGGATGAATCAAATGGGGTCTCTCCTAATAAGGTATGTGAACTTGATGATGATATTGAAAACATGTTCACAGTAGAAAATCTAATTGAGTCCTTAAAATTAACAAATTATGACTTGGATAAATCTTTCTATATAAATAAGATTTAGAGAAATGAAAATGAATTGTTGAAAATTAAATTTCCTAAATTTCTAAAATTAAAAACGAGCTTCTAAATGAAGTTAATTGTTTGAGAAAAGAAAAAAGGGAATTACTTTGAAAGCACTTTTCTTACACTTAAGTGAAAAATAACTTTTAAAACTGAAAATTGATGCTTCAAAAAGAGAAAATAAATATAGTTAAATTATAAAAAGGAATCTTATAAAATTCTTTCCAAACCAAATGATTTTTTAAAAAAGGATGTATTAGATTTCAAAAACTGTCTATTCTTTCCAAACCAAATGATTTTTTAAAAAAGGATGTATTGGATTTCAAAAACTGTCTTTTAAATTTTATTTAAGGAAAAGAAAAATTGGATTTATTTTTCAGCTCTGAAAGAGATAATAGTGTGAAACATGACATTGGATATAATCATGCCTCTTCCTCCACTTCTAAATGTGTGTTTTTTTAGAGCTTCACTTTCTATAACACATAGTCTCTAAGGTGTTGAATCGCAAAGATCTTCACAAAAAGCTAATGCAAATGTAAAGCCTAAGAGCACAACACTAGCACATGCATACGCTAAAAAGCCTAACAAAAAGGCTAACCATGTTTATATATATGCGTCTTATAAGCCAAGAAGGTAAAATTTGATACACTTTGAACCTGAAAGAAAAATTACACATGGCCACACTCTTTTTAAGGTGCATATATGAAAAACTCACATGCATGATCATAGCTGCTCTCGCCCTCACTCTCAAAGGCTAAAGGCAAATCATGCTTTTATTTATGGAACTTAGTTTGGAAAAAATGCAAAGGTTGCTTTTCATGTCAAGCATCAGTCCTTTAGGAAGCCATCTCACACTTACTCTACACAAGAGCTGAAGAAAGCATTCTTTTGGCAATGCTTTTATTATGGAAATTATGGCCATAAAGAATACTTTTGTTGTGCTAGGTTGAGAGATGGCATGTTTATATTATTAAACCCTATGGACCCAAGAGAAAATGGGTACCGAAGAAAGCTTAATTTTGTAGGTTTGGACGTTTTTTACCCTCTGATCAAAAAAGAGAATCAAATGGTGAATGGAGCTATAGAATTTGAAGAGGAGCTAAAGTTTTTTGGAAAATTTTGCATTTTTTGAACAATTGGTATTTGATGGTATCACTAACTATAATGTGTCTCTATCTTTGTTTTTTTTTTTATTTGTTTAACTTGTTTCTATTGAAGGGGAGTTTGAACTTTAAACCATTATTGGTATCAGTTTGGATTTTTACTCTAAGAATCTCTAGTAATTATCCTTTATTTCTTATTTTCCTTAATTTATAAAGAAAACATGTAACCCCAAGTTATGCCAACTGAATTTGTGTTTGAATATCTTGGGTGATTTGTTAGAAGAAAGCATATAGATAAGGAGAGTTTTCCTTTGCAAGTTTTTTGTATTTTTGGTACTATCATGTTTGTTTTGTTTTTGAGGAAGTTGATATAAATTTTAGGAAGAGAATATTTGTATGTTTGTAAATGGGAGAATGTTTGTACATTTTTTTTTTAAGGGGATAATTTTTGTATATCTTTTTCTCATGATGTCAAAAAGGGGGAGAAGATTTGGATGCTTTGATTGCTTTGTTTGGTATCACTTATTTGCATAGCATAACACTTAGTATCATCTATGTTTTTAACATCCAACATTTGGTATCTTATATGGTATATTTGGTATTAAGCTTTGTGTGGATATTTTGATTTGTATGTATTTTGATTGGTATATTTATAGTTTTGTGTTTCAGCATTTAGTATCCTTTGTGTGTTTACGTTTTGTATTTTTTGTATCAAAGCATCTTATTATATGAAAGGATCTTGGTTGTCTTCATTCAAAAAGAGGGGGATTATTGTGAATTTTAGGGAAAGAATGTTTGAAAAACATGTGACCCAAAGGCATTGGACTCACTTCTCTACTTGGAACGCTGCATTTTGAATGATATCAAAACTAAAAGAAGTTCTAATGTTTATCACTTATTGTTTTTGGAAGATTTGAGTAGACCTGATGAACATTAAAGGGGGAGATTTTTATGAATACTAAGGGGAGAATGTTTGGAAAACATGTAACCACAAGGCCTTATGAACATTAAAGGACTAGAACAAGTTCAATGGGTATTATACAAGTTTAACGAGCATTGAACATCCCTTATTGTGTGACCACACACACAGAGACTTGATTTTAGGATAACAAACAACGCAGTTGAGTGTGAAGCCTATGCACTTAGGTTGGAGTGTTTAATATAAATGATAATTAAAGATAACTAAGGTTAATAGGAACTCATTATTAGTAATCTCTTAGGAAATTAATAAGTGGAAGCTAAAGGATGAGCATTTAAGTCCATATTTGGAACATGTAAAGAGGTTGACATAGAACTTTTGAAGAGTCATATTTCATTGCCTTTGATAAGAGGAAAATGTTATGGTTGATGCTCTCGCAATTATGGCTTTTGTTTCGAATGGGCTGAAGAAGATGCAATGAAACCACTACTTATACTAAAATCTAATATACCATGTCATATTGATAAAGAAGTGATACAAGGGTCGATGGAAATTCATCCATGGTATTATGATATGTAGAGGTACCTAAAAAGTGGGAAGTACCGTAAAGGGGTTGAAAAGAAAGATAAAGACATAATTTAAAGGTTAGCATCACAATTTATAGTCTATGATGGTATGATATACAAACAAATGACAGAAGGAGTCCACTTGAAATGTCTGATGGAGGAGGAAGCAAATGGAGTCATATAAGAGGTGCATGTCATAATTTATGGCCCCACATGAATGGGAAAGCATTAGGAGGGAAAATTTTAAAGATGGGTTATTTTTAGACTGCCATGGAGAAGGACTGTGCACGGATGACTCGAAGTTGCCATAAATGTCAGATTCACAATAGCCTCAACCACTACTTCCTATGGAATTATAGAATTTGACATAACTTTAGCCATTTGCAACTTTGAGTATTAATTTTATCGAAGAAATTAGGCCAGCTTCTACATGGAGGCATAAATACATTGTAGTGATAATAGATTACTTATTGAAATGGGTAAAAGTTGAATTTTTCAACAAACTAAGGGCAAAGCAAATGGCTGAGTTCATAGAAAAGAATCTCATTTCCATTATGGTGTGCCATACCACATCCTAACGAATAATAGAGTAAACTTTCAAGCAAAAGTTAAAACAATCATGGAAAAGTACAAGGTGATCCATCATAAATTGTCACTGTATAGGCCACAAGCGAACAAAGCGATAGATGTAGTTAATAAGAATATCAAGAACATCCATGCCAAGATGGTAGAAACTTACAAAGATTGATTTAAGAATTACCTTTCGCACTATGGGGATATCTAACTATGCGTAGGACATTGACAGGAATGATGCCATACTCCCTTGTGTATGGAATATAAGCATTATTGCCAATTAAGATGGAGATGAAGTCCCTGCAAGTACTGGTTGAGTAAAAAATTATTGAGCACCAATGGTGAGAATTCAGTTTAAGTAGTTCGCCTCACTATAAGAAAAGAGGTTGAAGGCTCTTTAACACATTCAGTTATATCAAGTTAGGATGGCCTGCACGTTTAACAATAGAGTCAATATAAGCACCACAAAGGGCTAGTGATTTAGTGTTGAAAGTAATCAGACTGCAAACCCAAAATCCTCATGGAAAGTTTAAGCTGAACTAGGAAGGTCCCTATATGGTTATGAAGTTATCAAATATAGATAGGGCTATGAAATTAAGTATAGATAGGTAGGGCTATGAAGTTATCAAATATATATGAGAATGAGTTTCTGAGCCAATGAACTCAGACAGATTGAAATAATTCATGTGAATATGTGAGAAAAGTGAAATAATCCTGCTAAGTAAAAAACTCGAAAGGGCAGCCTAGGTAAAAATTAAAGCGTAAAAATACAAAAGAAAAGAACAAAAAAATAGTTTGCTAACTCAAAAACCTAAAAGAGTGGCTTAGGTAAAAATTAGAACATAAAATATAATAATAAAAGTAAAAGGAAAAAGAGTGCAATTAATGACTGAGGATACTGATATGAAGATGACAAAGTATATAGTAATGATGAAGATGACTTAAAGGGAAAATAAGGGATAGAAGAACCGATGACATGCAACGAGATAATCAAGATGATTTAATGTGCTATTATTAAAAGTAGTAACCTTGCACTTAATTAATATGTAACATGTGAAATGAAATTATCCATGTTGGGCATAACATCAAAATGAAACACACTTGCATAATCAAAGTGATATGAATCAAGCATGTCTTTAAACTTGCCTAAATACAAAAAGTTTTTCATGCAAAATCATTGTCTATCATAATTAATATTTTTAATGAGATAAGGAGAATATCATAACTCTAAGAGCCCCCAGCTAATTCATAAAGTCAACATCATTCTCATGGTTGGTGTATTTGATAGTAAAAATGTCATAGATATAGTTGTTCGCTTATGTGGCACCTACCCTACTAAGAAATGTTGGGTTAGAAAATGAACCTCACTCTAAGGAGCGCTAAACTAGTTACACACCTAGTCAGATCGTAAAAAGTGTCTGATGAGAGAGTAATGATGATCACATAGTCTTTATAAGTCCTCAAGGTAACTCTTAATAGTCTCCACTATGGGCAAGACTAGAGAATGTCAACAGTATTAATGTGGACCATCCATTTAGCCTTGGTAATGACAATCTTTGACAGACGATGGTGGTGCTGAGAGTAGTAAGGCATCACATTCATACTTGGAATAGCCAATAAGCCTAATATTCCTGTCACCAAATCTAAAAAAAGAGGAGGAACAAAGAAAATAAATAGAAAAAAAAGAAAGGAAAAAGAAGAAGAAAATAGAGAAGAAAAAAAAAGGTAAAAATGAATAAAGGCTCATTAGGTTGAAAAACTTAAAGGGGTAGTAACATAAGTAAAAATGAGTAGCCCAATAGACTAAAAACCCGTGAAGGTAGTCCAGACAAAAGTTAGGGTAAGATAAAATAATGATAATAAAATACACGAAAAAGGCTGTAATTAGGGAGTTCATACCTAAAGTAGCAATAGACTCTTAAAAAAGGAATTGTTAATACCAATGGATACCTTATCTATGACCACAATGGTTTCATCCAAAATTGTTGAGATGAGAGTTTTCCTAAGTTTAGTGTCCTCAAGAAGGGATAAAATTTGCAAATCTATGTCTTCATCATCTCGTTACAGTAAGAAATGTTCCATAGGAATTGTCACTACAATATGAGCCTATGCCACCCAAACATGACCTTTAGAAGGGTAAAGAGTGAGAATGGGTGCCATGAGAATTTTCTCCTCACCTAGGGTGTATCTGGGCACATCATCATATTGCAAATCACATAGCTCCATCATCATTTGGACATACAGATAACCCAATTGTAGTAAGGCAATTTGATCAACAACCATGATACATCCTTTAAAAATGGCTCCAAATTACTTCAATAGAAGGTAGATCTTAGTGTCCTCAAAGTAGGAAAAATGGGTAATGGGATCCCATAAATTGTAAGCAACCTGAAGAAAGTTTAGGTTGAGTCAAACATATATGAGGTAATAGAGAGCCCAAAGACCCATCTCCGGTAGGTCAGACAAACTTTGGGGTGGAATAGACCTAAAAAATGCTTTAAATATGTTTAGAAAGGTGGAAATGCAATATTAGGAGGTGGAAATTGTGGATGGGTATTTTAGAATGGCGAGGAGGTGCTTAATACTTGAAAATTATCAACAATATTGTAAAGTTTTACAGACAATTCAAATTGTATGTACAAGCAACTAATGGTTTATATAAACAACCTGGTGGTTTATACAAGCCACCTTTCCTATAAATTTTTAGGTAGAGTCTCCCTTGTATTTTACGCTTATGAATCACTGTGTACTTATTCTGAAAGGCATGTATATATATGAATAAATTAAAAGAGCACAACCATACATTTAGAAGACTAAATCAAAACGAAGATAATAGCTTTATGCTAAGTTTTATGCCTAAACTACATGAATTTCAAAGTTTAACAAAGGTGGAGGTGGAATCACCTCAGTTGCATCCTAAAAGTCATAGTGTTCATACAAACACTCAAGAAAAAAAAAGAAAGGAATAAAAATGAAGAAAAGGAGGGGAGGGGCATAGCTCCCAAAGAGGTTCAAATAACGGTTATATTGTAATAAAAATATCACTAGAGTTTGATAATCTATAAAAAAGAAAAATAAAACAAAAATCCTAGAAAGGCTAATAGAGATGTGAAATGGCTCAATCTTCCTCACTTTTAAAAGTAGTCATCTCTTAATCCCCGCCCTTTGAAGTGACATACTTATCAAAGTCTTCGACTATAAATGACACCATCCTCTCAATTCAACCTTGGCAATTGCTAAATGTTGCTCGCTACCTGTAGCCCCCGTGTCAGGTGTTGGATTGTCTCTTATAGAATACTTGAGGATTAAGATGGATAAGACACTAAGCATATTGGTGCACTTATAAACATATATATATAATTTATATTCTTCTTAATTACTAACCTACATATCTCGGGTTTGTTGTGATATTGCTATCTTTAGAGCAGGGATTAGGTGCATCATTGCCTCAATCTGGATGCAATGAATTTGCTAAAGGCATATTATTTAAGTTACATGCAATCGAATCCAAAGGTAAAATGAATGAATGTATGAAGTAAAAGATACTTGCACAGGTAGTGTCGATCCATTCAAAAGTGCACAAGGGGCGGGTGTTCTCCAATTCCATTATTGACCCAGCTAATAATGCCATGCAAGACTCTACCATGTTATCAAGGATAAGGTCTAGCTTACCCACAACTATAGGCTCTAAATGCCTAAGAGCATAAGTACAGGCTCTCTTACGACCCTAAATAGTAGAAGTAGGATTTGTAGGTCTCTATTTTATATACACAATGATCCCTCGAGGCTCACAAGGAAGAATCATCCCCTCATGCAGCTCATACCATAATAATGCCTAAATAATCACATCATCGATTAGAATCATTCCTATAAGAGCCCCAACCATCCAAGTCCAATAGGTGATCTTGTCATAATGAATCACTCCCTTGGCATGAACTATAGAGCCACCCAAACCTCCTCCTCCTTCATGTATGCTGCCCAGAACATGTATGAAGGTAGATATAGAGGGACAAGATGAGTATCTAACCCTTCACACCATTGGAAGAACTGCTTCCCTAGGTACCACTCTAATAGGGATGGGTTGACCAGCAAGCACTGCCCATAAGAGAGAGTTTTTACCTCCACCATCTCTAATTACCAAACGTCAATGGGTCCCCTATAGTCTAGACACAACTATAATAAGAGCAAATAATCATAAAACACATCTATAAGTATAAGATCAAAATCAATAACTAACGTACTAGGCTAACAGTTATCTTCTTTTGCAAGATAATGATACCTTATCTTAAGTACACTTATTGATGAGCAACGCTCTGCCTCATGAATTGGGGGTAACAACCCTCCATGTCAAGTAGGGGGCTGTTACCTTACAGAGGGCCTAACTCTACAGCACAAGCCTATCGATAAAGCACAATGTCAATTCAAAACAACTAAAGAGGAATAAATAGGAAAAGTAAAAGTGGTTTAGAAAATACTTACGATGAACATGTGCCATGCACCTTGCATGTAAGAATGCCCCCTGCTGCACTAATCCATAAACAAAATAGATAACCAGGATAGCAAAACTCTTGTCAAAATGGCAGTTGAGCCCTAAGTCCTCTATTGTCAGTAATAAGCATATCTCCACCATATCTGACGGGTTCGCAAATAGCATCCTTGACAATCTATAAAGCAAAAAATAGTGTGCTTTTTGGTCCATCACCTCTTATGAACTATCCTTAGATGTAGGAGGAGCATTGGTCTTTAGAGCTATATCACTCAAATGAGATACTCCCCTTCATCTTGGGGACACATCCCATAAGTCAATAGACATAATCATTTTATAGCATTAGCTTGTGCATACTAGAGTCTAACAAAAAAAGGAATCCCTGTGAACCTAATCCTCATATGTACATAATCTCTAAGTGTGATCATTACCTTTTTTATCAGCAATAAAAAAAATGTGTGGGTAGTATCCATCCATCACTCAGCTAATGCTTGTATCATGGTAAAGTCAATTTATGGGGCCTTTTCCAACAACATCTAAAAAAATGGCATAAGGTCGATCTCCTCCAAGCAAGCAAGGACCCAAAGATACAACTACCTAAATTATACCCTAGTTGGGGTGACCATTCCTCTTCCTTTGTTGAAGGAGGTATCGCCTTGCAAAGAAAGAGGAAAATATGACGAATTAGAGAATAAGCAAACATTCAAATCCCACATGACAAGAAAGCAAAAAGAATAAGTAAAAGAGAAACAAACACAATGAAAAGTCATGTGCAGACACATAAATCAAGGCACATGGGTTGGCTAGTGAAAAATCAATTCACCAATCCAAGGTATGCAAAATATTCTTATTCTTTGAAAAATGAAATAACATCTAATACTCATTCATGTGCATGTGTTCAAATAATATAAGGAAATTTTGAAAGGTAGAAAATAATCAGTTACAGTCATGGTTCCATGAAAATGACACAATCTAGTTTGAAATCAATGAAAAGTCACAAAAAATTAAGTTAAAATAATGAATTATTTTATGCAATAGGTATCCTTTATTTATTGCCTTATGAAATAATTTTGAAAATTTTTTCAGATTTTTGAAAGTGATGAGAGCAAACAAACTGAGATAATAAATTCATCGACATATAGCAAGAAAAGTTAATTAATCTTAAGAATTGAAAGGTGAATGTAACTAGTTCTAAGTATTTTTTAGAATTAACCTACTATTCATATACATAAAATAATTCTAGGGTAGTGCCTAAAGTCTACAGTAATGAGAACATGATAATAAACAAAATCAAGAAAGTAAAAGAAATAAGAAAGGAGGACTTACCATACTTAAAACTGCCATTGCTAGATGATAGTATAGATTATAAAACATCAGTGTGCCCTAACACGAGTTAAAGCTAACTGAACAATTTTTAGAGTGCCATCATCAAAGGGTTTACTATTAGGAAACCCAAGCAGCCTGTAGTTATGCTAAAACATCATAGATAGCAATGTCCTCAACAATGAACTCCTATAAGGTGTCTAACATTATGTCATCAGCATCGACCATTATTAAAGTCTATGAGCAAAAAGGAAACTTGAAAAAGAACTAAGACAAGAGAATCTTAGAAAGAAGAAATGAAGAGAGAAAGAGATGAAAGCACAAATATGGTAGATGGCTCTTGTCCCTTATATTAAGGGAGATGGTTATACATAGAACCTTTATCTATGTGGCTAGAGTTTCACTTTTTAGATGGAATCCTGTTAAGTTAGTTATAAACAAGCAGCTTGTTTGTATAGTTGATTAAAATTCAGTAGAGAGGAAAGGGTGATCCCTTAAGGTAGAATTACCAAACTAACCTTAATATTGCCAAAACTTGGAAAGCCCTATGTAACCTTCCAATCAACTTGCTAAATTGCCCAAATGCCTCCTAATGGCAAAGTTAACCCTTTTAAGAGTACTAGAGGAACTTTAAGAGTGAAACTCACACCCAATAACTATTTTAATTTAAAGCACACATATAATAAGAATGTTTGATAATTTTGAACTAGTATCCATTATTCCCAACAAAGATGCATCTCTAAAATAGCTTAAAGATTTGCTAGGACAAAAATTTATTCTTTAGAAACCAAAAAGGTTGTAACGATATAAGATGATACTTTAGCTTGCTAGAAGGGCCAATGTGACACAAGATCATCCCTAGAGGGCATCGTTAAGCTAAAACTACTAACCAAAGAACTAAGGACACTTCTAACATATTTGAGAATATTAGTAGCTATAAAAAGGCTGTTACAAACATCTAGAACAAACCTAGTACCTACTAAAGAGATACTTAGACATCTAGTATATGCTTGAATATTGTAGGGGGTACACTAAACTTGTAAAAGAAACCTAGTATCTGCTAGGGAATTGTTAGGGCATGTAGTACCTACTTTAGAGCTGTTATAAGCACATAAAACACATTGGTACCTACTAAAAAGTTGTTAGAATAAACTTTAGTACCTACTTAAGGAGCTGCTAAAGAGTCATATGCTTTTATCACCTTTTTAATGTTTACACTTATGCATTGCTTTATTGAGTCTTATTAAAATGATCATTCTCTTGAATGCCATTTTTCAAGCCCCATAAGTAGGGGCAAACAGTAGGCATCAGATTTTGGAGCTCAAGATGCAAGCTTAATGATGAAATCTAATGGAAATATTTTGTAAGATGCAGATGGAATTGTGAAAATAAATAAGAGCACAAGGCCTTAGGAAACCTTGGATTAGGTCTTAAACCAAGCCTAAGACCATGCCCATAAGGCTAAATGTCCAAACTTATCAACCTTGGTTTAGCGGGATGTATAGCCAAACATAAAGTTGTACACACTAGCCCTAAAATCCTAACAAAAAAAAAAAAGGTTTAAGAACTCAAAAACTTGATAGCCAAGTGGTATATATAACTAAGCTCATAGGTGTACATATAAGAGCCTAAATCCCTAACAAAAGAAGATTTTGGAACATGGACACTTGGCATTCATAATGCTATACAACCAACACCGAAAGTGTTTACAACTAACCTTTTAGGTATACAAACATCCTTCAAACCCTAATTTTAGAACCTTTATGGTCTTATCTATTATGGTCATGAATGATATGCAACTAGAACTATTTTAGCTCTAATGCACCCTTCTTCCTCTATAAATGCCACCCCATTGGAAGAGGAATGGGGAGACTTGGATATCCCTAACAAAACTCTGCCAAATTCTCACCATAAATATCCCTAAGCATAGGAACCTTAACCCCGATTCATCAATACTAATATCCAAGGTAAACAAGGCTACTGCCTTTCACTTTTGAGCATTCCTATTGCATTTTTTAGAGGACAACCAAAATATTATGTCTTTAAGGGCAAAGTAGCAATTAGAGGCATTCATTGTTCCCTCTTCCATTCTTCTTCTTCCCCCCTTTTATTCTTTTTTTTTAAAAAAAACTAGCATCGATAGGTTGTATAAACTTCTTATAGCCTGATAGATTACTTTGTAGGTTGTACAAACTACTATTTAGTTTATTTGGTTATATAACCAACTTTAACTATGGACAGATTACAAATTATATTTCTTTCCCCATTTAGATTTGTTCACCTCTAACCTTCTTTTGTCATACTTGAGGGTTCCATTAATAGAAATGGGTAGGTTTTATAGCTTAGGGCCTTATTCATTCAAATGATGGAATAAGGATCAAGTCTAAAGTTCTTTTTATAGTTTATTTTTATGTTTCAAGATTATGTGTTGTTTCATCTTACGCTTTATTAAACATTTGGAATTCTATTATATTTTCACCATGGCCATGATCAAGTGAGGAATTTCTTATTCTAAAGACCTTAAAAGTCTTATTTTGTTCACTTTTACTTTAGTTGTACCTTTACGCATGTTCTCAGGTGTATATTTTAGTGTTGTGTTTACCTTTTATTGATTAGCATCCTAATCCTCTAAGTGGTTAGTAAATCTCATGGATGCCAAACTCTTGAAGAGCAATAGTGAGGAGGGTTTAAAACTCTATGGTCCCTTTTTGTTATGACTTTGCCCTAAGCCATTATTATCCTTTAAGTTGTTATTGCATTTCATGTTCATGATTATTTTTTTTTTATGTTACATGGCTCATATGTTTGTACTTGTTTTGTGTTTTTAATTTTATCATATGATTCATGTGATGTTGGGATGTTCTTATTATAGACTTGGAAATATGATTAGGTCCCTTCACTTTAAGATATGGTAAGATTATTTGCATGAATCTTATTTTAGGGGGTGTTTAACCTCTTCTCCAAGTAGTACCCAATTTTCAAATAGATCTTTAATGAGATCAAGATGAATTGGTCCTTCTAAATGACTTGACCAAAGTCTGGTAGTGACTTTATATTTTCTTACGGATGCTGCTAATGTATTGTCCTACCTTGGTCCCTTATCGATCGTCACCTAGATAAAATGGACTTTAAACTAGCTTGAGGCCTAAAGGATCTCTTATTGATCTAAATGAGAGCCATGTTTTGGATTTATTACCAATGTATTGCCCTCCACCTCTTGATCTCCCTTTGGTTGATAAAATGATGGACATAAGCATCATTCCACTTATTCAAGGAAAATCCTGAGGGCATTAATAAAAATATATTAATTTTGGACCCATCGTCCACAATTACATAAGGTGTATGCCTCAATTTCATTTTGACTATAATAAATAAGGTCATGTTGTGGTTCCTTCCTATATGTGGTAAATCCTCATAAAAAAAACTTATCTTCCTTTTATTGGTCACCATTGCCACTATATCCATTGAAGAGGCTTTGTCAGAAACAACCATAGTAGATAATGCCTTAACCATAGCCTTTTGTTGCTCCTTAGATGTGATTAGCAACTCCTTCATACTGATTTGAGTAGGTATTATCTTTAATTACCTCAAGATTGGGTTCTCATTATCCTTTACTATGGGCCTCTCCTATTCCTTCTCAGCCCTAGGCTCTTTACGAACTTTTCAATCGGGATAATACTTTCCATTTTTTGTGACATAGCTGGTACACCTCTTCCTTCTTGTCATCTCTTTCTTCCCATAGATTAAGAATTTTCTTCCTTTAACCTTCTTTGTTTCCTCTTTTGAACTCTCATAAGGATCGATGGTGTAAGCAATAACTATAACCTTTATAGAGGGCATCTCTTTATAACAATTTTTTTAGGAATCCCAAAATCTATGATAAATGTTCCATAATTAGATGGCGATATGTTATGATGGTTTGGGAGGGGATTCTATTTAATGCTTAACCTTATTATATTTGGTGGAACAATTATCATGTTATTAATGAGAGCTTGAATCTCATGTCTCAATCTCTAACTATCATGCATACTATGCTTAGCTTCTTAGTGAAAAGAATAGTAAGAATTGGCATAATACCCCCTTGTCACAGGATTAAGGGGTAGCCTAGGTGTAAGTAGCTTTAACACTCCCTTTTTTTATTACCTCTCAAATGCCTTCGATAGAGGCATGCTCAAATCTATAAAGTGTCTTGTGGGGCACAACAAATTCACATCCATAGTATTATTCTCCTCTCCTTGAGCGTGGGATGGGAGGTTCCTCCATATAGAATATTATTTCTTCAACTTTGTCTCCAATTCTATGGCTAGCAAACATACTTCCTTAAGATCTTCAAAGTTTCATACTAGTATTCCTTTGATTCTAATGCTAATGCTAAACAATGTTCTTGCAACAATCATTCTGCATATTCTCTCTTTGTAGGTTTTGTTATTCCACCACATAAATAGTATCAAAGCTTTCTCTAGTCTTTTGCATCAATGATTCTAAATCTTAGAGGTTAAAGTCTAAGTCTTAGTTGCATGCCTGTTATTTATCGAAAGTCTTAATCAATTATTTTAAGTCCTTCTTGATTATCTATTACTAGTTAAAATACCAAGTATTTTTTAGAGCCCTCTAGCGATAACTTAAAAATCTCTAACAATGTATCTATTAGGGCCCTAAATGTCTGCATGACAAGCACGTAGGAACGAACATGATTCTTTGTATTTTGAATCCCAGTAAACTTAGGGAATTTAGGCATTTAAAAGTTGGTTGAGAGCTTTTCATGCTTAAATAATAATAACTCTTTAAAATCCATTCCTTATTCCATACCTATTAAACATATAGTCTTTTGGATCTTCTACAACTATTTGGCAAACTCATCAAATTGAGCACTCTCCTTCTCATTTTTTTCATTCTTGATATGAATAAGGTTGGATTTGGATTCATTATCTGTATGATTAGCATAAATCCCAAAATCTATAAAGAATCAAACAATAAGATTTGATCTTCAAATCCTAACTAAACCCCTAAAAAACTTATTTTTAGCAACCTAAATTATAAAGATTTAAAATTGTGTTAGTCTCAAACCTAAATTAATTAAGCAATTTACGACTTAGATTAAATAAGATTGCCTCTCACCAAGTCCTTTCAAGAACTTAAGAAAAGAATAAAATCTCACTAACACTTGAAATTATCATTAAACTATCATGCAAGCTCATTTTTATAGCCTTTTATTGGCTTATAAGGCTTTAACTAATATAAATCCTAATAAAACATGGAAAAGAATCACCGTATAATATTCTTAAACATAAAAGGACTTTTATTCCTCCTAAAAACTAAGAAATAAACCTTTTCCTAATGGAATACGGAAAATGAATAAGGAAAATGACAAAGCAATGTGATTTGCTAATAGGAAATTTGACTATTATAAGGATTATCTAACAAATACCTCTAAAAGTTACATAAAATAATAAAAGACTAACAAAAGAATATCTTATGAAGATAACAACTTCATATTTGGCTGATAGGAAAAGTCTTAAAGAGTTATTGCAAACTTGAAAACCTTAAAGAATCTTGAAAATCTTAGAAAAATCTTATAAAATCTTGAAATTCTTAGAAGATATTGGAAAAATCTTAGAAATCTTATATGTTAAATGTTAAATCTTGATTGGTGCACATTTTGATCTTAATTTGTCTTGGACATATGTCCCCATGTTGTTGGAACATGTTTTGAAACATGTTTATAGTTAAGACAAGACAACCTTATCCAATATGTTTTGTCTTATGTCTTGTCCTAATATTAAAATTTGAACTTTTTACTAACTTATTGGGCTCATCAGTAGGAGCTTATAGAATGTATTCCAAACTAAAATTACTTCTAAATGGGCTTTATTTTGGGCATGACAATGATTTACTAAATCCATCTACTCTAACTCCAATCTCTAACTTTTGGCTTTGACTTTTCCATATGTCACCATGAATCCAGTGGGCTTATTAGTCTCATTCACATTAATTCATCTGAGTTTTATTACTATACTACCTTATTCTTTAGTTGCCTTACTCTTATGGTACTCCTTCATCCCAAACAAATCTTCATCAATAATCGTGAAATAGGTGTATCTCCATATGTGGGTTCCACTTATTAGTTCTAGTAGCAAATGCTTATCATTTCTTTAAGATATCATTGAGGCATTTGTTTAGCTATTTGATGACCTTTTCCTCTATCATGTAGTTTAATTTGGCCTTTATCCTTTTTATCACTTTAGTTGCTATCATCAGCTCTATGAGTAATTTGGGTCTTAGGACTATGCTAAGTGTCTTGCTCTTCTTAGTTAGTACCTTTCCTTTTCCTATCCATAAAGATTTTGATGGAGTTATGATGGTTGTAAAATAAGGGTTATCAAAATGATTCATGAACAAATAATGATGCATGTATGTATGATATGTACACATTATTCATAAAAGATCCTTCCAACCTTATTACTCCCATACACGAAGCCAAGTGGCTCTTTCTTAGGTTTGATTTTATTTTTATATCATCTTGGTGTTGGGAGAATAGGATTCATACATTAGTATAATCACAATTCATGGCACATGTTTAGGATCATTGAAGGACCTATTAGGAGGCTCTACAAGTTTTGAAGCCCTTATTGGTAATTAAATTGTCAAAGGCGGACCAAGGTGGGATAGTACTTTGGTATCACCTATAAATGAAAAGGAACTCATCACCTAACTTTGGTCGAGATAAAATTTTTGACAATGACAAATTTTGAGCCTAATAAGTCAATTAAAAGGCCCAATCCATCTTCACACCATTAACGATCATTTTAAATAATTAGGTACCAAGTTCAAGAATTAGGTATGACATGAATAAGAGATTAAGCACCCCTAAAGTGCCAATAATTAAGGATTTGACCTTTAGGCATCTTTAGTTTATAATTATAACATTTGCCATATTTAGTCTAATTTAATGGTCCTAAAGTATTCATCTAACACATCTCATGTGGAAAATGGCATCAATTCATTATAACCACTCACAATGAAGAGGGAGATATATACGTGGTTTCAAATGGGGGTTTAATATGAATTAATAAAAACATAGATGTAATATGGAAATATAATACATCTTAATCTGTCAATAGGAAACACATGTTAGTACTAATTCAAAATCAAGTTAAGGCCTAAATTACCCCTATAACTTTATGGAATCATCAACTACAATAAATATTTCCCATTACATTCAAATGGAAATTTACCCTATCATGTCCTCTAAGTTAGGGGAATTAGGAATGCATATATGTCCATTATTCATACTAATAATAAGAGAAGAAGACAAATTAAACCTATAGTGTAAGTATGAAATATGGCAATTAAAACATATGAAACACATGAAGGATAAGAGGGCCTCCGACAAAGATTGAAGTTACCATTTTCAAAATCATAGGATCATTGGATCCCTATCTAATGATGCTTTAAAGAGCTCTTTCATGTCAAGGACATCCTAAAGATATCTCTAGTCATAGGTGAAGGCAAGGGCACTAAGGATAGAGATGAGACATTCATAAAAGTATAAATAAGGCCAATGTTTGACTAGGTTAGTCAAACCTAAGTCAAAACTCTCTTTTGAACTTGATAATATAGATTGGAAGGAATAATGTCAATTTTAAGAGTTGTTCTTACAAAAACTTAGTAAGGAACTCATAGGAAGTTAAATGAAAGAAAGTAACTCATAATGTGGAAAATGCTCTCTAAATCACAATTGTGATTGAGAATTCACAATCAGTATCTCAAAATTATTGGTGTCCATTTTGGATAATCTATTTCGTGATGGGATTCGCAATGTTAGTCGCAACCATGATCTTCAAACTTGTTTGGAAGGATTTAGACCTTAATTTGACAATGCCATATGTCAAGTACCCATCGAAAAATAAACAATTGCGATAATAAATCTTTAGTAACGACTGCGATCTCCTATAAGTAAAATCTTCATTGATTCATGGTGGAAGTCATGGTTGGCTTCACAACTCGTAATTGTGACCTTCAACATCTTCTATAATGATAAAATAACTACTTTTTAAATGAGCTAAAAGTGTAATGCCATGTGTACTTGCCATTAGACATAGTTGAAGTTCACAACTATACAAAAGCAAAATTCAAGGCAGCTATGAACATCACAACCACAACCTCAAATCTTGATCGTGACTTATGTCTAACCAATATTAAATGTTTGATTTTGCCACCAAATTTGAGATGTAGAGATAGTTTTGAGAGTAACATCTTTTAAGTGAAAGTAACATGTAAATACTCCACCAAATGGATATAAAAGTAAGAGAATAACATTTGCTAAGGCCGAACTCTTATAAATTTGTTTATCAATTCTCTTTCTCTCTTATTTGCTTTTTGATTTTAAATTGTAAAAAGTTTGGTATGAGTTTTAAATACCTTTTGGATTAGGATTAAGAGTGAGCCATAGAAAACTCTTATATATGTTTGAGTGCTTAGCCTTGGAAAATAATTGTAAGGTTGTATGTAAGCCTTTATAAAACACAAATTATAAAGTTGGGTGTGCGCTTCTAAAACATCATTTAGTTTTAGTGGAACACCTAATTGGAAGAAGTAGGGAATGGATGTAGGGTTTTTTAACATTAGAACCACTATAAACTCTTGTGTCTTTTATTCTTATACTCTTTCTTCTAAGCTTATATCTTTAACCTTCCCTCTAAAATTTAAACTTTTCACTAATTCAACCCCCTCCCCATTTAGTACATAAGTGATGTGAACAAGCCTAATGGGCCTAATGAATTCATGGATGGCGCATAAGTTACAGATCAGAGTTTCTATAGATGGATTTAGTGGATCATTGTTAAGCCCTAAACAATGCCTTTTGGGATGTAATTTTAGTCTTAGGTACTTTTCTATGGGCCCCTATTGACATGCCTTAAAAGTTGGTAAAAAGTTGAAATTGTCATGTTAGGATAAGACATGAGACAAAATATGTTGGATAAGATTGTCTTATCTTAACTATAAATATGTTTCAAAACATGATCAAACAATATGAAAACTTAAGTCTTAAGACAAATCAAGATCGAAATGTGCACTAATCAAGATTTAACATTCAACATTCAAGATTTCCAAGATTCTTCCAAGATCTTTCAAGATTCTATAAGATCTTTCTAAGATTTTCAAGAACACTTCGTGACTTTTCTTATTGGCCAACTATGAAGTCATTATCTTCTTAGGAAATTCATTTTTAGTTTTTTATTATTTTATGCTACTTTAGGAAATCTTTATTAGATAATCATTGTGAAGGTTGAATTCCCTATTAGCCAATCTCATGGCTATATTGTTTTCCTTAAGCCATTAGGAAAAGGTTGATTTATTAATTTTTAGGATGAATAAAAATGCTTTTATCTTTAGGAATATCTTATGGTGATTCTTTTCCATCTTCTATTAGGATTTGCATTAGTTAAAGCCTTATAAGTCTATAAAAGGCTCTAAAAATAAGTTTGCATGATAGCTTAATGATAATTTTAAGTTTATAGTAAATTTTATTCTCTTCTTAAGTTTTTGAAAAGACTTGGTGAGATTATTGAATAAACGCTTAATGATTTCACAAACATATTTAATGTATGTCTTAAATTACTTAGCTAATTTAAGGTTGGGATTAACACAACTTTAAATCTTTATAATTTAAGTTGCTAAAAATAAGTTTTCTAGGTGTCGAGTTGGGATTTAAAGAGCAAATATTATTGCTTAATTCTTAATAGATTTTGGGACTTATGCTAACCATGTAGGTAAGAAATCTAATTCAACCTTATTTGTATAAACGAAGGACAATAAGTGGTATCACATCAAGACCTCAATTCAAGCCTCAATTATGTGAGGAAAGATTATAGCACATGAAGGAATCCATACTCACTTTAAACCCTTCTTTGATAGATCCGCCTATACTCATTAAAAGTATAAAATAAAGATCTACCTTATAGGATGTTGTAGTAAAGGAATGAAAGCCACCAATTAAAGTGGTGGATGGTATTGAAGAGTGGATTCTAAGGGAAGAATAGGTGGAAGCTCATAGAAAATCTAATGGTAAGAACAATAGGATAATGACTATTCTTCTAAGCTCAATGTCAAAAGAAGATATTAGTAGAGTTCAACATTGCCTAACCATAAATGGGATATGGAAAGCTTTGGAAACTACCATGAGGGCATAACTTTTGTGAAATCTAGTAGGTTGGAGATGTATGTGATAGTGTGGGAGCTCTTCATGATAAAGGAAAATAAAAGCCTCTCTGACATGACAACTAAACTCCTCTCCACTATCACAAACATGAAGAAAATTGGAAGAATTCTTACAAATCATGGGGTAAACATTAAAAACACTCAAATCTATTCGTTTATAAAAGTTTGGTGCTAGGGTTTATAGTATATAAGAATCCAATCCAAAGATTAAAAAGTGCAAATGAATTTCCTTATTAGCAAGCTACTTACTCACGAGCTACCCATAAAGAAGGATGAGGAAATAAAGAAGTTGAGAAGATAAGGAGACAATAATGAAAAAGTAATGAAGAAGACCTTTGTTCTGAAATATAGTAAGGACAAGGAAGTGGTAGAAAGCACTAGTGATAGTGATAAGAGTGAAAAAGAGGAAGAAAAACTTGTAATGCTTTTAAGGAGATCCAAAGAGCTCATGAAGAGAAGAAAATAAAGAATGGAACTCAAGAAAACATCATCATTACCCTACTTTAAAAAGAAGAAGAATGAGGTGACTTACTTTAAATATGGAAAGGATGGCCATATAAAATATGAATGTCCTAAGCTTAAAAAGAAGAAGAAAAAGTGGGATAAGGAGAAGAAGAAGAGCTTCAAAGCTACATTAGATCATGATTCAAGTGAGGAAGATGAAGAATAAGAGGTTGCAAATTTTTGCTTCATGGCTCAAGAGGACAACTCATATGAGGTAAGTACTTCTTCTTATTATTGTGATAAATATGATGTGTTTGAGGATGAAGATGATGAGTTTCTTGAAGCTCTAACTTTGAGATGTGATAAATACATGTCTTAAAAAAACTTACAATAAATAGTCTTACTGAAAGATGAATTTAAAGGTCTAATTAACTTATAAATGACTTAAGAAATTTCAATGAATAACTCAATAAATATTTATAAAATCTTTCCAAAAATTTATCCTTTATTGAGTCTTTAAGAAAAGAAAATGACACTTTAAAAGGTTAAGTAATTGAGCTTAGAAATTCCATTTATAAATTTCACAAAGGGAAAAAGCTTTAAATACATCTATTATATCTCAAAGACCTCCCATATTGAGACATGGTTTAGGCTTCAATGATGCCTTTTCATCTACATCTTCTCCTCCTACGTTCATTACAGTTTCTACACCTCAAAGTTCTAATATTAAGATTGTTGGGAAGAAAAGTGTTCTAAGCACTAAGCCTCCTAAGCCTAATGGCAAAGGGAAGGCTCTCCAAGGCTCAAGAGCTAAGCCTCAAAGAGCCAACCATGCATAAATGTACTCAAAGAAGCATGCCCAAACACACACTTACATGCATTTACATAACCAAAGTATGAAAATGCTTTCCACTCATACTAAGTAATGCATAGAAGAAAGACTTACAAAGTTAAACTTTAATGCCACTATTGCATGAGATATGCACATATTAATGTCATTTGCTACATTAAAAAGGCATGCCTCAAATTGGAGGACCCTTCTAAGCCTAATCCTTAAGGATCCAAGTATGTTTGGGTACCAAAACAAAGATGAAATATTTTTGTTTTGCATGAATGCTTGGCATACTCAAAATAGGACAATGATTAACATGCGGATAGCGGATGCTTAAAGCGTATGACTATAAACAAAAAGCTATTCATAGCCATTAAAGAAAAGGATGGTGGCAATGTCACATTTGGAAATAATTCCAAGAGTAAAGTAATTAGCATTGGAATTGTTAGTAAGAAAGGTTGCTCTCTTATTGATAATGTTCTTTTAGTTGAAGAATTGAAACATAGTTTAGTGAGTGTAAGCTAATTATGTGATAAAAGTAATAAAGTCACCTTAGTGTAAGCTAATTATGTGATAAAAGTAATAAAGTCACCTTTGACCCTAAAGAATTTCAAGTTACCATGTTAGTGGATAAAAAGATTGTCTTTGAGAGTGAAAGGATAGGCAATACCTACCTAATTAATTTAGACTATAAAAATCCCTTAAGTGACTTATTTCCATTAGAAATGAGTGTTGGCTTTGGCATCGAGGACTTAAGCATGCTAGCCTAAAGCTTCTACAAAATATGTCAAACGAAGAACTAACAGAAGGACTTCCAAAACTCAAGTTCATAAAGGACAAGACATGTGTACGTTATCAAATGGGAAAACAACACCAAGTATCCTACAAAGCCAAAAATGTTTAAGTACTTCTAGGCCATTTTAACTCATTCATATGGATTTAGTTGGACCTACTAGGAATGATAGCTTAGGTGGAAAACATTATACACTTATCCTAGCTGATGATTACTCTAGGTTCACTTAGGTCTTTTTCCTTGCTCATGAGACTGATACTTTTGATGCTTTTCAAAACTTTTGCTAGGAGAGTTGAAAATGAAAAAGGTTGCTGCATTTATTCTATTATGAGTGACTATTGAAAAGAACTTCAAAATAAATCTTTTAAAAATTATTGTTTAGAGAATAAGATTTCTCATAATTTTTCTACTCTTAGAACACCTCAACAAAATAGTATTGTGGAGAGGAAAAATGGAATTTTGGTAGAGATGGCTAACCTATGCTTAATAAGTATTCTTTGCCAAATTATTTTTAGTCTAAAGCCATCAATACCTTATGTTACATTGCAAATCATTTTTTAAAAGATTCATTCTAAACAAAATCTATTATGAGATATGGAATGGAAGAAAATCCAAGTTTTCATATTTTAGAGTATGTGGTTACAAATGCTACATTCCAAATACCAAGGGCAACCTTTGAAATTTTGCTTTAAACGTTAATAAAGGTATTTTTCTTGGTTATTTCATCACTAGCAAAGCTTATAGGATATTTAATAAAAATTCTTTGGTGGCTGAAGAGTCTATGAATGTTGTATTTGATAAGTCTAGTAAACTTAATCTTAGGAAAGGTATTATGAGCACGTCAAAATTTGTAGTTACATTAAAATGAGTGGAATATTACTTGTGACCACATAGCCTAACTCTAAGATATGGCTTGTGCCTACGTCAATAGGGGTTCTTTTCAACATTCACTCAATTTCAAAGCCTTTGTCAAAAATGATGGTCATAAAGGGGACCAAATGCAGGACAATACATTATTACCATCCCAAGAGAAAGTGAAGTCACCACCCATCTTTGATTAGGACTAGAATCTAGGGAAGGTAAAATTTGATCCTAACCAACCAGAAGGCCTATTTCATCTTCACCTCATTTGAGATCAAGCTCAAAAATTAGGTACAACTTAGGAAAAAGATTAGGCACCCTTAAACTGCCCAAACATTAGGATTTGGTCTTCAGGCATCCCTACTTCACGTTTAACATTTTAACTGAGTTTTAGATTAGTCTAATTAATGCTCATAAACATACGAATAAGCATGATTCATTTAGGCAAATCAAATCATCAATTTAAAAGGGACGTAAGGGGCCATGTATCATGGTAAAGGGGATAAGCATGCATTGTCATCCATTCATCCTTATTCAAACATCAAAGAGGGAATGAAGGTCATGCATTCATGATAAATGGGAGATATGCATTCATCCATCATTTATGACCACATAGTGTGACCATTGAGACCAACTTATGGCCTTACTAAAACAAAACACCCACACCCCAAAAGAAGAATAAGTTAGTAAATGAGACAAGTATAAAACAAACCAAAAAAACTCAAAGCAAAAGGAATGAATATAACATATATTACCATATCTTCCACACAAAAGGTGACTAGATATGCATCTAAGTCCATAATATCGCATTCCCACATTAATATCCGACAAGCGTACAAAATCATAGCATATGAACCATAAAAATCAAAAGAAGTAAAACATGTGATACAAAGCATTTAGAGGATGTTTAAAACACTAAGGAAAAAACTCGTTACAAGATGGATCATACAATTTTTGAATCCTCACTTTTTGTAGTTCTAAAAAAATATGGCATCCATATTTACCACTAACTATGCAAGGTTAGCATATAACATAAGAATGGAGGAGATTAAGGACCAAAATACTATTTAATCATTCTAAACGCAAACATAATTATAAAAAAGACTCTCAAGGTCATTGGAACCATAATTTCCTCACTTCGTCACTATCCTAAATGATCAAAATAGAATTAAAACCAATATTAAATCACAAGTAAAGGGACTTGAAGCATTACATGAAAAAAAGGTTATAAAACTATTTCAAAACTGCATCAAAATCCTATTTTGAGATGA
This sequence comes from Omphalea diandra, assembly GCA_949677035.1. Taxonomy (NCBI): domain Eukaryota; kingdom Viridiplantae; phylum Streptophyta; class Magnoliopsida; order Malpighiales; family Euphorbiaceae; genus Omphalea; species Omphalea diandra. The sequence goes on from CATIWR010080528.1 coordinate 29,887, forward strand.
ATAGGGATCTTAGGATGTTATTCCTCATCTCATTTTGTTATGAGAAATTGGAACACCTTAAAAAGGCTTTTGGAAAAAAAAGAAAATTTGAATGGAGAAGAAAATAAAACCTTATAGAAGATAACTTACCATTCAAGTTGGATTGTATAGCCTACTATTAGGGTTGTACAGCCTATAGTCAAACTTGTACACCCCTATTTTTTATGTTTTGATAATAGGAAAGTGAAAAAAATAAAAGAATATGAAGAAGAAAAATAAAAGAATATGGGGGAAGTGAAAATATTTTTTGGATGTCTTTGTGTGTTTTTATGCCCTTAGAGGCTCATAAGCTCAATATTTTCCTCCAAAATGCTTAGGGAAAGCATAAAATGAAGATATTAGGTTTAGTTCTACCTTGGAATAAGTTAGGGTTCAAGGTGATAGTTCCTTATTTTTAAGTATTTTTAGGGCTAGTTTTATTATTGATTGAGTCTAATTTAGAAAAAAAAAATACTAGATAATGTCTCACTTTTGGCTTGTATTTTGTGATTTATAGGAAATCCTGAAAATTGGAGCTAATGGATGAATTATGGTAGTTTTCTAGGTGAAATTGTGTTGTTTTAAAAATTTAGGGACCAAAGAAAAATTTGACAGTTCAGGGATCAATTTTGATATTTTCTAAATAAAATTTGAGTCCTATCCTAATTCAGATTGGAAAGATCTGTGCAGCATATTTGGAGAATTAGAAGCACCGGGTCCTATTTAAAAAATGACAGTTTATTATTAGTTTTTTCCCTAATTGGTGGAGGAGGCTATTTTTCTTATTTTGAGGAAGAGTAAGAAGAATATAAATAGGAGAAGGAGAATTCTAAGAAGGAAATAGAGTTTTGGTTTATTTTTATTTTTTATAGGAAGAAGTCTTTGATTTATTTTTATTTTTCTAGAGAGAGGTCTTATGCTTTTTTTTTTTTTTTTGAGAAGAAGCTTTCACAAGAGGAGAATTATTGGTTGTCTATCAAGTTTGAAGAAAATAAAAGGTTACAAGGGTTTTATTATGAAAACTTTACTTTTTTTTTTTATTTTGATATTGGCTACTAATTTCATTATGAACTAAATTAGTAAGGCACTTGGGTATGATGAACCCTAATATGAGTTTTGAATTGTGATTTTATTTAGAAAATACAATCATTTCATTATTTTATGGAATTCAATTGTGTTTGCTCTTTATTTCATTAAATTGATATATCTAAAATATTGATTCTTGTATTACAATTCTTTAAACTTAAAATAAGAAATCAAATTATTGAATAGATTTAACACAATTGAAAGGAATTGCATGTACCCCTAGAGATAGGAAAACATAAATCCTCTAGATTAGGTTCAAACCTAATAATGAAATTTAAAGATTTATAATGCAATTTTAGGAGTTTTAATTAGGAAGAGATTTCAATTAATCAACCTATAATTAGATGTTAAAGATTTTGAGAAGGACTTTAACATACAAAAAGGATTTCCACGGTTCCATAAACATTGAATTAGATTGTATTGTCAAAAAATCAATTCCTTAATAAGTCTTAGGGGGAATCAATACTTAAGTGTCATTTATCATATCGATCATCTTTTTCCACTCTCTAGTTCACATTTTCATTACTATAGCTTTTCGAATTAATTTATTTTAGTTTTTAAATAGTTAATTAATTCACTTAAAATTACTGGTTAAATAATAAATAAAGAGTTAATACTAGTACTTTTAGTTCTTAAAGAATCGACACTCGATACTCATACACTATACTATACTTGATAGGTGCACTCGCCTTTTTGATCTATAGATGTTGGCCTCGGATCATATCACAAGGTTTATATGGTTGAGAGATATTTGATAAGTAATTTTAATAGATTAACCTTAGGGTTTTGAAGCCTTTCCTCCCTCTTCAAATGAATAGGGTATTTGTAGGTGTTGAGTGAGTTCATAGGGCTATAAATGGTCTTGGTTGCACTATAGATGTGTCTAATCATAACGAGGGAGATGAATCTCTTAAAATTATTATTTACACGACCAAGCAAGGACTGTACATCCATCTTTTAAGGTTGTACAACCCTAGGGTTTACAGGGGAGGCAAATTCCTGAAGGTTCTTAAGGCTAGGATGTACAACCCTGGGCATGGCTATGCAAAACTAATTTCTAAGCTGTACAAATATTGATTTATGGGTTACAACCCAACAACCTTTTGGGCTTAGTCTTGGGTTTCTTCAATGTATCTTAAGGCTTTTCATCTTTTTCCTTAGCAATTCCCTTTACATTTGATGCAACATATTTAGTGATTTTCATCCTTGAGCTCTGCATCAAGAGGTCCAAAATCTGATGTTTATAGTTTGCCCCTGCTTTATGGGGCTTAGAAAATAACATTTGAGAAATGATTGTTGGACAAGACGTAATAAAGCATTAGTTACAAACTTGATCACCATATAAAGGATATGAAAGGATACAATTCTCTTAGTAGCTCCTCGATTAAGTACTAATCTTCTTGGCAGCCCTCTAGCAAGTATTAAGATTAAACATTGCTTTACAATAGAGCTACAGTGCTGGAGTTGATCATTCTTCAGCAGCTCTCAAATAAGTACGAAAGTGGTTCCAACAACTCTTTAGTAGGTACCTGGTGTTTTAATAGCTCTTTAACAGCTCTCAAGTAGGTACTAAAATGGTTATAGTAGCTCTCTAGCTGGTACCAAGTGTTTTGATAACTCTTTAGTAGCTCTCAAGTAGGTACTGAAGTAGTTATGATAGCTCTCTAGTAGGTACCAGGTGTTTGTTTTTGGATAATTAGCCTTTTACAATCACTCTTACTCTTCCATTTCTCTATTGATGCTTTAGTTTTTTTGATTGATTATTCTGTCTTTCTGACTGATGATTCTATCTTTGGGATGCCCCTTGGGTGGTTCTTGTGTCATCTAGGTCTTTTTAACAATTGTAAAACTGTGTCCATATCCCTATAACCCTTTTAATTGTCTTAGGGGTTTGTTCTTTTTTAAGGGAAATAGGTATAGTCCCAGATGTTGTAGGAAGTACTTTCTTAGGTTTTGTTATTTTTAAGAAAAACTAATTCCTCTTTGAAGTATTGTTAAGCCTTGAAAAGGGTAGGTTTGTCATTGAAGGGTATTTTGGTGGTTTAACTTTAATTTGGAAACTTGAGGCGTTCTTTAAGTGCTCTAAAGTAATGAGGGCATTTTGGTAAATTGGCCATTTTAGGACTTTGTTGGGGTTATTTTGTTAATTTTAGCACTTTGAGCACTTTAAAAGGCTATTGTATTTTGGTAATTTTATCACTTTGGGGCTCTTTGAGAGGCTTGGAGTATTTTAGTAATTGGGCCTTGTTTAGGCTTGAAGAAAGGCTATATATATTTTGGTAATTTTGGATTAATTAGGATTGAAGAAATGCCAGAGATATTGCAATAATTTTAGTTTAATTGGGCTTGAGGGAAGGCTATAGGAATTTTGAAAATTTTGGCTTAATTGGGCTTAAGGGAGTAAGGAAAGTTAAAAGATGAAATGGGATTAAAAGGCCCATCTTGACTCGAGCTGGCTCAACAGGGTTGTACAACCCTAGTCCACTATATAAATCCCTCTAAAAGTGACCCTCTTCATTTGTATTATTCCTCTTTTCTCTCTTCCTTTTCTTTCTCAAAACTTTGAACTTAGCTCCTTAGGCTCCCTTAGCTTTCCAAGCAATTATTATGGTAAAGTACCACCACAACAATAAGATGTTTGACATCCAGGAGGAATTTTCTTTTGAGAATATCACACCCTTGGATGTCTTAGAGTAACTATGATCCTAATGGGTGTTTGTGCGAGTGACACCACTAAAGGGTGCGACTGCAAAGATGATTCTACTCGGCTTTCCTCTAGCTGGCAACACACCAACGGTCTACAACTTGTACCATCATCTTTTAGGAACCACCTTAGGAGTGATAGGTATTCTTCTGACTTTTCCCTTAATTTGTTTTATTTTCCATCCATCTCACCATAATAGATTTTTGGTGCTACCTTAAAATTTATTTTTTCCTGTGAACATTAGTTTAGTTTATCAAATATTTAGGAATTATTTCTAGGACACTCAATTTAATTTTTAGTTAAATTTATTTTCCATCTATTAGTATAGCTTGTTGCTTCAATTTAGACTCACTTTGAGCTTTATTTTGTGATTTGTATAAGAAATGATCAAATTAATTAATAAAATAACCTATGAAAAATTAGGGTACATACTGAGATTATAAATAATTTATTCATTCATTTTGCTGACTTGTCGGTCATTTGATGCCTTCTTTGTGGATGTCAAAAGTTTTTTTTCAATAAACTATTTTCTTAATTCCCTCAAAAATTATAATTAACCCTAACAACTAAGACTTGTCATTTCTTTGCCTTCAAATTCTAACCTTTTTTATTTTTTATACTTTGACCTCGATGACTGTTTAGAAACTAATATATGTTTTCAATTATTCATTCACTTTTCCTTATTTTCTTCTCTTGCAGGGATTTTTGCCTTCCATAATAGAGGCGAGCCTGTGGGTTTGATTGGAGAGTGGGGTCATACAAAATAGGCTCGAGTACAAGCTTGTTTAGACGACATAAGTGTTTGGACTTTTCTATGGATGCTACCGGACGAGATGCCAATGGTCGACGATTACACATGCGCTACTGGATCAATGGATGGACATGACTCATACCTTCTATCTTCCCCTAATTAGGAAGAAGATGATTACTCTCGAAGAATTCACCTTCCTAACCAGGCAATGAATTACACGTATTCCTTTACCCATTAATTATGGGGTTTAGAAGTTAGTGCTTTAAAAGGACTACCTATAAAGGGTCTTGGGTTGTGTTCTTATTCTTAAGGGGAGTAGGACTGTGGTGAGGACCAACATATAAATCGGCATGCCTCAAGTTACTAATGACAACTCTAGCAAGGTGGTTGACCAACATGCGTGTTGTTTTCTACTATATGTCCAATCAGGGATTTGTTTTTTCTTGCGTGATTTTGACATGGTTGATCTTTGCTTGGTATAAGTGTTAGATGACCTAGTTGTGCTGCTTCATTTTGACTGAGGATCAATAGCAATAACAAACCTTTATTGATACTCTATCAATGCTCTTAGGGCACATAATACATGTGCGGATCATGAAGGGTCCTCATTGTAAATATCCTTTTATTTTTCTCATTTGAGTTCTATTTGATTTCTTTGAGACTTATGTTATCTTTTGTTGGCAGGCATAGGCCAATAAGCTAGGCTTATTGGAGGAGCTGGTCCTTAACGATGAGGTAGATGGTGGATATATTTGTTCATTATGATGGAGCATCATGTCCTATATAAAGTCTTCTATAGCTCCAGGTATGGTGGCTTGAACATCACTTTGGACTTTGTACTTTTTCCTACATAGATAAAATTATGTGAGTTATGATTATTGGTTTTTCACTACTTGGTTTTATACTCATAGTGGTTTTCCATCTTTATTACAGTGACGTCTCGACTGGAGAGGACCTGTGGAGATATGGCCTATAGAGGGGGCGAAGGCAGAGGCCATCTTTTATGGTCATCATTTGATGGTGGGGGCACTGTATTTGGGAGTGATACCTTAGAGAGTGCATTTTTCACTAGCTCGAGGGTTTAAAGAAGCGATATGTCTTGAGTCCCACCCAAGAGCCTTTTTTAGGTGAGGGACCTTGAGGGTGCAGATCTTGCCTCAACACTACACTACATGTCAGGCGAGCAACTATCTTATACTAGCACTTCCAACAGATATAGGATGGTTGAAGCACTTATGGGGGCCTTCCTTTATTAGGGGTAACTATTCGGGCATTCCCTCAATACAACTATATAAAGGGATCATTTTGCATCATGAGAGCCTAGGTACTACTGCATAGGCTACTTGGAGGTATGTTGCTTATGCTTTTATGTCTGGCGCTGCTACTATCCATGGCTGCAAATGAGCCAGTAGATTGGGTCTGAAAAGTATGGAGCTACTAGTGTTTAGTGGCCTAGCTTTGATGCCAAACAGTCTAATGAACTCATGCATGATTTCATTAATTGGGTCGATGATGTCATTGTGGATCACCCAGTTCACCTGTACATCCGAGTCGATCAAGACCACCTATATAAGTATTTTTGTCTTTATCTCATTATGTCTTAACTATGATGTGTGTTTTATAACTAATGCATTTCCTTTTCATCTTCCACATATCCCTCATGTCCAAGCTGGGCAACGTCGATTTGATCGCCACTTGAAGAGGGGTATGATACAGTAGACTTGCTTCATGTAGATTAGTATAAAAGCAATGCATGTATGCATGTTCATGACTTATGTTTTATGTGTTTAGTGTCCTATTCATCCTAACCCTTGTGTTTCTTGCAAGAGATGATCTAGTGCCATAATTACAAGATCAGGAAGAATAATCAATGTTTAGCAAAGACAAAGATAGAGGTAAAGAATGAAGATTTGGCTTAGGGACCTACTAAACATGAGTACGTGGTGAAGGACGATGAGGCTGAGGATTCTGAGGTAAAACCTTCTAAGAGTGGTGGTAGTTGAACAATGAAGTCACCCCCTCCCCCTCCTTTTCCCTTATTAGATATTGAGAAAATTTTTATTTTTTTATGCAATTTGAAAGTCCCATCTTTTGCACAGTTGGTACATTTGGTAGATTTTTGCACAATTGTATAGTTTATTAGATGATTTAAAAGCCTTTATTTTGGATGCTTGCTTAGGACCATATAAGATGAACTAAGGCAACATTGTCTCCTTTTTTTTCTCAAACTTTGATATTTCATTTCTCAAATGCAAATGCATAATTTTGGCCTTTAAATGTATGTTTCAGTATGCACATTATCATTCTTTCCATGTATGTGTTTTCTATAACATATATAAATGTCAACTTCAACCTAAAGCATAAAAGAGGTGCTGCCCAATTCTTCTTAGGGATTGAGGGCTATATAGGCTACTTCTATACAACCCATCTAAAAGGCTGTATAGACTGTATCAAGGGCTGTACAACCTTATTTAGAGGTTGTACAACTTCATATGCCCTATCTTCTCCTGTAAGTACCCATTTCACATCTACTTTGTACACTGTTATTTCCAACCTCTAAACCATGTGAAGGACATTTTTATGGTCTCTTTCACCTCAAATCTAGTTTGATCTACCAAGGTCCTTTAGCTATTCATTACCTATCTTTTATCTTCCTCGACATTCACTTTCTACAGGTAGCTTGTGACTTATGGGATTCATGAGTTTTTGACTATCACATGATAGCTGCAAATCGGATCGCACTACCTCAATTGGATTACCCATATTTTTGAAAGATGGTAGAGCTATTCAATATACAGCATAAGGAGGCACCAAGTACACATTAGGTGAGGAGAAGATCCTCATGGTCCCATTTCATTACTTTTTTTCCCTTCTAAAGGCCATGCCCGGGCGACACAGGTTCTTATTGTTGCAGTTATTCTAATGGGTGAGCATTTGTTACAGAGAGAGGATGGATAGATAGATCTATAGATTTTATCACTTTTAAGGGAGCTGAGTCAGGGAGGACCCCCGTGCCCATAATCTTGGGCAAGACCATCATAGGACTTGATAGAGTGGCCATGTGCATTAACAATTTTTTTATGGGGGGCTTACTATTACTTTAGGTAAGAGTCCCTTTCATAGTAAATTTTCTTCTATTTTTTATTTTTTATTTTTTATTTTCATTTTTTATTTGCCCAACTTTTGTCAGGACTGCTCTTGTGGTTTTCAATCTAGCGAACAACTCACTTTTGCTTATACTATCTTTTTGGGTTCTCAATTTAATAAGCATGCTTTTATTATTCTTTCTATTCCTTTGTTTTTCTTTTTTTTTTTCTTCTTTCTCTTCTTTATAGACATGGTTGTAAGAGAGATTAGGACTATTGGCCACCCCTATCATGGATACGAGGCTATAGTACCTTCAACATCATTCAAATCTTTATTTGTTAAGGCTAACTATAGTTAGAGCTGAATGAGGCAAGTGGATGTCTCGCATTATTGCCAATGACATCCGTTGGAGCTACCTATGGTGGAATTTGTCATGTGTTACTTTGAGAACTTGTGAGGATTGTGTCACAATTCTCGCCTTGGCTTCAGGAACATTTTATGACCCAGCTCACGTACGCTGCCAGTTTAGCACTCCTTAGTCTGAGGTGTCATTCCTTCATTCATTTGTGGAGGGTCCGTTGTCCTAATGCTTTCTATATAGTGTTGAGGCTACATGAACTTGTCGTCCCATTTTATAACTTTTACACTTGCTAGGATCCATAACCAGATGATGATGCAAACTACATGGCATAGTTATATAACTTTTAGATCCACAGGCTTCGCATTAGCAAATAATAGACAATGATATTTTTCAAAAAAAGAAACGACTATTTTATGTTTACTTCTATTTAAAAAACATGTGTGACTCATCCATTTTAATTTTTCATATGATATTATGCTCAACATGAGTCATTTACATTTTGCATATCTAAATATTAATTAAATGAATAACTTCTACTTTTAACATTGATACATTAGACGACGTTGTTGTCTTAGCCAACACCTTTTGCTTTGCTAGTATTTTGCTCATCTTGTTACCCCTTAGTGCCTTAGAATAGGGGCAATGGAAAATTCATAGTTTTAAACCAAATGCATAAATAAATAAAGAATCAACACATAAGATTTATAGAGGCTTCGTACAATTTACCTATGTCCTCTTCTATAGTATTTTCACTAGAGCCTTCACTATATTAATAGCTTAAGGTGCTATCAACAACCTTTATACAAGTAAGTTTTTGAGCACTTACCAAGCCTTTATAATTGATAGATTCTTAGACTCTGTCAACCTTTTATAAGTAGTTCACAAGTACTACTTAACCAAAAGTAGTTTTCAGGTACTATCTTAATCCTTTCACAAGAGATGTATTCAAATGGTTTCTCAACTTTGAGTTACAAATAAATAGATTATCACACTTATAGGAGAAAGAAGAGACTTTCTCACTATAGTAATAATATATGCTCAAAGTACATTCATAAGATATGTTTGATGTGAGTGATCATTTAACAGGGATTTTTGAGAGGTTTGTCTCTCAAATTATATTTTAAAGATAGCTTTTTTAGTTCACTCTCAAGATTGACCAATACACGCCTTTTTGATGCTATATCACTTTTCCTTTTATAATGTAACGTTCTTTTTGATTAAGAATATCTTTGACAATAAATTACACATTTGATGGAATCGTTCTCTATCTTTTTTTTTTAATAGTAGGTCCTTTTATAGTCTAAGCAAATAACTAGTCGTTAAAAAAAAGTTGTAACTTCACATTTCAGTTGTAAGCAAATAACGCCCATTGTAACATCTCCACACCCATTGCTAAGGTATCAACCATCACTGACTTCACGCAAATGGTTGATTGGAAAAATAAATTTGACTTCAACAGTCATTGGCATCAACAAAAAGCCCATTGGAACTGCTTAGTAGAAAGTGATTGGCTAAAGGATATTCCTTTGACTTTTTCAATTGTCTATTTCACTTTTTCTTCAATGACCATTAGACATAAATAATGGTCATTTCTTCTGATCTCAATGCCTGTTGGAGTAAGAATAATGCCTATTGTTGATTTTCCAAAAAGAATGACCTTGGTGCTCCATTTCAAGAACTACATATATGTTTCAATGACTATTGGAAAATTCATAATGCCCATTGGATATATCTTCAATGCTTATCGAGATATGATGAATTATTAAGTGTGCCTCATTGGAGGGTCTATAAGCTTTAACTCAATCTAGAGTGTCTCTGCAATGCTTGTTGTGAATAACTAATGCTTATTTCACATTCTAGAGACTTTTGCTCAAACTAAGACACTTTGTCCAACACTTGTTGTAAAAGTGCAACACGTATTGTGAGGCTAAGATGAATGCCCATTGCAAAAATACAATGCCTATTACAAGGTTCAATGCCTATTGAGAAATTCCAATGCATTTTACAAGGTCTACAATGCCTATTGGAAGTTGGCAACACCCATTGGACTGATAAGTTGAGTTTGCTTTGATCTTCACTCTCTAATACTTAGAGTTTTCCATCAAAATTCCTTCTTCAATCATCACGGTTCAAAGAATTATTATTTTTGCAAGATCTAACTAAAATAACTTAGACAAAGGTTAGCTCTTTGACTTGTTTATAATCATCAAAACAAAACTTGAAACCTTAAGGTTCAACATATCCATCATTATCTTATTTGTCATTGCCCAGTTGTCTTCGTCAATGGTCCCCTAATGGTCAGTTGCATTCTATTGACTTTTACTTTATTTATTTTATGTATTGTCATGATCTAACTGTTGCCTACCCTTTTGGGTTTTTGACTTAGTGAGCTTTATCTTTCCTTTTTCATCTTCCTTCTTTCTTTTTTTTTTCTTATGCCTTAATTTTTGCATAAGCCACCTTTTTGGGTTTTTGACTTAATGGGCTATCTTACTTTTCTCACATGTCACATGAATTGCCTGTTTAACTCATATAAGTTCACATGCTCGGTAAATTTGTTCCTATCTCCATCCACTATTTTCATTGCACCACTATAGTATATTTGTTTGACCACATAAGGACCTTTCTAGTTTTATATGTCTCTATCATCTTATAAAGGATGTTTTTGATGTTCTTATTGGTTGCTTCCATAGCTCCATTAGCCTGCGGTATGTAAGGTGACAACTTATGGTAAACTAACCCATACCTTCCTAATATAACCTTGACCTCTACATGGAAAGGACACCATTATCTATAACATCATGGTACGACACTCTATAGTGGTAGATGAGGTTTTTCTCAATGAATCATGCCATATGCTTTGCTCCCATTCTTTCAAAGGCTTTAGCTTTTATATACTTCGAGAAACAATCCACTGCCACTATAATATACTTATGCCCCCTCAAAAAAATTGGCCTGATTTCTTCAATCACATCGCTACCCTATGTTACAAACAACCAAAGTGAGCTCAAATTCTACAACTCTATCGGTGGGAAATGACTAAGGCTACTGTGAACCTGACATTCGTGACAAGTTTAAACTTTTATAATACAGTCATGATCCATAGTAGTCTAGTAATATCCTAACCTCAAAATCTTTTTTGCTAACATCTTTTCATTCTTGTAGGGATCATAAACCCCTAAATGCACCTCCTTCATAATTTTATGGGCCTCGTCCTTAGCCACACATCGCAAATGGACTCCATCACTCATCCTTTTATACCTTACACTATTGCAGACATGAATTGCAAAGACAACCATTGGATCACATCTTTATCCTTTTCTCAACCTCCTTGAGGTATTCACCACTTTCTAAATAACTTTGTATATCAAAATACCAAGGGTGATTCTCTACTAACACAAGCATTACTCCTATATCCTTACAACATGGCACCCCAAAACAAAGTATGATAAGTGACTTTATGGGCAACACCTCTGATCCATCCAAAATAGAGACCAAGGTGGCCAATGAGTCAACCATTGTGTTTTCTTCTCTTTGCATATGATGGAATGTGACCCTTTGAAAATTATGCACCAACCTCTTCACATGCTTTAAAAATGGGCCAAAATGTTCTTATTTCAATTCCCACTCATTCGTTACTTAGAAATGATTAGTAATGAGTCCCCAAATACCTTTATTGTACCTACCATTATCTGCTTCAAGAGTTTGAGCCTAGTGCACAACCCTCATATTTAACCATGTTATTGGTAACTTTATAGTTCAACTTTTTAGCTATAGGAAAAAGCTCTCCTTCTAGCAAGATCAGAATTACTCCTACACCTACCCCTTTATGGTTTACAACTTTATCAAAGTATACTATCCACCCTTAAGGCTTAATTGCTCATACCCGTTCATCTGGGATCTGAAGATGTTCATATTTTCCTTATTTAAGAGGTGGTTGAGCCAAGTACTATGAAACTACCTATCCCTTAATCACTTTATTGGCTATGTACCTAATATCAAATTTGGTCAATAAGATCAACCACTTTGCCAATATTCTAGTGAAGGAAAGGGCCTCATGTAGGTACTTAAACAGATTAAACTTTAAAACCACTTCCACCGAGTATGATTGAAAATAATGCCTCAATTTTGTAGTCACCTAAATCAACACTGAATAAATCTTCTCCACTTAGTTGTACTTCACTTCATATGATAACAATTTCTTACTAAGATAGCACACTACACATTTATTCCTTATTCCATCTTCATGAGCTAACATTGCACAAACGGATCTGTCAATTACAAAATTAGTGGTTTCTTGGCTTTAACAACTTCAATACTGAAGGGTTGTTAGATATTCCTTTATTTTCTCAAAGGCCTATTGACACCGTTCATTCCACTTTACTAGTTGATCCTTCCTTAACAACTTGAAGATTGGCTCACTAATGGGGGTGAGTCTTATAATAAATCGACTAACAAACTGCAAGCAACCTTAAAAAATCAAATATCCTTCTCCATCTTAATTATTGGTGTATCCTCAATTATCTTTACCTTATGTAGATCCATTTTGATTCCTTTTTCATTGACTATGTGTCTTAAAAGCTTACTACAAGTAGACTTGAATACACACTTCTTTAGATTCAATATCAAGTAGTACTCATCGACTCTCTTTATAAACTTTTCCATAATTTTAGAGTGCCCTTCCCTATTTGACTTTACCATCATGTCATCCATATACACCTCTATCTCCTTATGGATTAAGTCATGCAATAATGCAATCGTCATCCACTATCATGTCGCTTCTGCCTTTTTGAACCCAAATGACTTAACCTTGCAATAATACGTCACCTACTATGTGATAAAAGTTGTCTTCACCTTATCTATAATTGCCATAAGAATCTAGTTATACCTTAACAATCCATCCATGAAGGAATATATAGCTCACATCGTAATGTGATCCACTAATATGTTTATGTGCGATAAAGTAAAATCATCCTTTGGACATGTTTTGTTTAAATCTCTATAGTCAATGCACATCCTTACCCTTTTATTCTTCTTTGGTACTGACACTATATTGGTTAACCATTCGGGGTAGTCCACTACCTCTAGGAACTTAGCATTCAATTGCTTTACTATTTCTTTGACCAATATAGCATTCAATTGAAAGCTCACACTCAACTTAGTGTTTAGGCTCACAACATGAAATAATTTGTCATATAACTATGCAAACACTGCATATATGTTTAAGCATCCCAAATGCAACGATGCAATTGCCATTGTCTTGTTTTTACAATTCACATGTCTAAATGATTATTTATCTTGTGCATATGTTCATGTGAGATTTCATATTATTTGTGTAATGCATATATTCATGTGATAATGCCAATGAATAGGGATATGGATGTTACATAAAGTGTTGGAATGAGGGTTAATGGTAGCCAAAGGGGTATTTATACCCTATATTATCTATATAGACAAAATATTTTCTATACAGAAAACTAATAGCCCTCGATGCCCTGAACAAACCAAGGAAGAAAAAGAAATTGAAAAGGAAAGAAAGGAAAAAAAGACAAGAAAAAGAAAAGCCAAGAAATAAAGGTAAATCTTTTTCAACTAAGTCCAACAAAATGACCAAAATGTTGTTGCATACCTCAAAGCTAAACTAAGCTAAGAGAATTAACTAAAACATTAGGAAAACTAAATGAAATCTCAAAACCACTACCAGTACATGATTCTCTTCAATATTTGTCAAAAAGGCTACCAATGCACTATTTCACTTTGGCACTCACCAGAATGCAGAATTGTTATCAATACTTATCAAATGATCGTTGCATGTCATTTCTCATTAGAATGACTATCAAAGTAAAACTTCATCTTTAGTATTTCCTAAAGGGTTGTTGAACCGCCATTTTTTTTTATCAAAATGACCATCAGAATGCAATCTCACCTTCAGTACATGCTAGAGAGCTATTGAACTATCATTCCTTCTTAGAATGACATTAAGGCCTACAATAGAAATGACTAAATTTGCCCTTAGCATTATTAAAGCTCAAAAAAATAGTTATAGCTTCTGAATTATTTGACAAATTATAGAATTGCAATTGAAACACTATAATTCATTTCTTAGGGATGTCAGAAGGACTTCTAAAGTAAAATTTGCATTGCAAAAGTTATCCTAGCTAAAGATATGTCCCCATCAATTGTTCAAACAACTTTAAATATGAAAACAACTATTCAAATGTCAAGAAAGCTAAACGGGCTATTATAACACAATATAACCCCTTATAATACCTAAGGACAATTACAATATAAAATCATCACAAGAAAGAATTCTTGAACTAAATCCCCCAGCCAAAATGGCTATAACATTAAAGCTAGATTCAAGAATACTCCTAGTACCCACTAGAAAAATGCTGCTATAATGCCCAACACTTGCTAGAAAGTTGATGGAAACATACAATCAACATTGGTACCTAGTAAAGTGCTATTATAACACCTATATTACTTGTTAGAAAGCTGCTAGGTTATGTAGTACCTATTGAAAGGCAATTGTGGACATATAACTAACACTGTTAGCTACTAGAGGGCTACTAGAATGACCTTAGTACCTACTAGATAGTACTTGCTAGAAAGCTACTAAAGGCATACAATCCATGTTGGTACCTAGAGAAGAGCTACCAAAATAAATTGGAAGAGCTATTTAGACACTTTGAGGACTTTAGTACCTACTTAAGGAGCTGCTAAGGAATTGTATCCTTTAGTATCCTTTCCAATGTTTACATTTCTACATTGTTTTGTTAAGTCTTATTCAAACAGTCATTTCTTAAATGTAATTTTCCAAACCTTACAAATTAAAGGGAAAACAATGAGTATTAGATTTTAGGCCCTAAGATGCCCTAATGATTAAAACTATTGGATTTATTCCTTAAGAATACAAAGGGAAGTTGTAAATGAAAGGATAAAAATTTAAGGAAGTTTTGGATCAAACCAAATCAAAGACTAAAGTCTAATAGCCTAAATTAAAAGTCAACTAACCACTATCTAAATGGCAATACAACCATCTTACATAGTTGTACATACCACTACTTAGGTGTATAACCATGGTTGTAACGTTAACCAATAGAAGGTTATGAAACCTTGACCCTTATTAAGCACTTAGATGTACAATTAACTTTTTGGTTATGTATATAACTTTGAAACCCTAATTATAGAGTATTCTTAGCTTTTATCTATTATGGGTTAAGGATATAATGAAAGTAGAGTTATCTAGCTATATTGCACCCCTCTCTTTAGAAATACCCTTGCTTTAGAAGAGAGAGGGGAAGCTTAGAACTCCTAATAAAACTATGCCAAAATTTCTTCATAAACACTATAAAATCGAAAAACCTAAACCTTAAAACACTCATTTAGGGATCCAGTCCATTCCTTAATCTTTTTAAATTTCATATGCATACAAACCCTTACATTTTAGAGGAATAATCGTATCATATTACCTCTGAAGGTAAGAGAGTCATCAAAGAACATTTAAATAATCTAGTGGCCTTTCCCTTTCCTCCCCTTATTTTGCTTTTTTAATTTCAAAAAATCTAGTCATATAAGGCTTTACAAACTATTTATGGTATATACAAACCTTTATGTAAGTTGTACAGACCATAAGTTGGTATGTACAACCCACTTGACTAAAATAGTAGCTTTTCTTCACCTTTTTCTTCATATATCTTATTCTTTCTTTCAACATTTCTTAGACATTTAACAAACTCTAATGACAAAATATGGAAAGGCCTTAAGGCCTATGATCCAAATTTCATAAACAAATGGAGCAATGACCAAAGGATAAGTCATAATTTTCTTTGATTTTAGAGTTTTAAACATCTTTTTTTTTCTATGATTTATTCTCTTCTTTGTGTTTTATATTCTATTTTCAAGGTGTTGTGGCTATACCTAAAAGTCAAATTCATTATCTTAAAGACCTTATATGCCATTATTTTTATGTGTTTTAAGTTAATGTATGTCTTATATGTCTAAAACCACTATAAAGGATGCATACCTAACTATCTAGCGTATCCATACATCACTTTTTCTTGAAAGGAGGTCACTTGAGTGAGTTTAGGGTGACAGACTAACCTTGGTGACCTTACTTTCATCACATTTTATGGTTAATACAATATACATGCCATTGGCTCTTTTATGAGTTTTCTTTATGAATATATGAGTATCCTAGTCATGAAATGATTAGTTGTGCTTATAACGGTGTTTTGTCCCTTTTAATCAAATTTTAGAGTGAGCATGCAACCATCCTAGGATCTTCATGCGATGATTTGATGATTTCCCTAAGGTTATTGCCATCCTCCATATGTACTTACATACCATGTTTATGCTCCTCATGATTACATGATCATGCTTATTGGCTACTTTTATTAGTTTTTTTATGTTCATGTGATGTTGAAATTGTGTTGGCTTTAGATTTACAGCACGATTAGGTTCCTTTCACTTCTAGAAGATTTGATGAGATTCTTACTTAGATGTATCTTTTTTTTTATTATTATTTTAATGTTCTATTTTCTTAGTGATAACCAACTTGTTTCCTTTTTTGTGTAGGTGACTATATGTGTATAAGATGACCTTGCCTTTTCATATTTGTGATTCATTATGTTGTCCCTAGGCACCAAGAAGGGGGTTGAATTGGCGAATAAAAATTTCAAGAACAAAGATAAAGGGGGAAGAAAGAGTATAAGAGATACAATCAATTTATAGTGGTTCACGTATAATTGACCCTACGTCCACTCCCCAATTAATCAATTGGGTATTTCACTATCTCAATGGTGTTTTCAAGCTCATACCCAATTTATACAACTTGTGTTTTGATGGCTAACACAAAACCTCACTCAAGTGTTTCATTAGGCTCATACTTCAACCTTTCTAAAAGTGTTTTTACAGGCTAACACAAAACCTGAAAACTTGGTATTTAATGCTCACACCTAACAATCACAATTTCATAAAGAAGATGAAGAAAATGAGTAGCAAAGATTGAGAGCTTTACTTTAATCACTTGTAATAAATTCCTTAGCAACCTTCTTCATGGCTATTTGGTAGAGTATTTATAGCCAAACTTCACCAAATAGACGTTGTAGATCATAGCTCATCAAATCTTTGAGACATGCTTGACAGATTTTGCATTAAATGCTTGTCAGGATGAAATCACAGTCACTACTGCCGTTCACAGTCGCGAAATCCAAACTCTTTAAGGGAAACCCCGTTTGTGTCTAATGACTAGTCCACGTGGCAGCTTATTATTAGTTCACCAAGAAAATATAGATGTTGTCTTTTACCTACTTTCAGAAGTCGCGATCGCGAGTTTCCTTGCATAAGCCGCGATAGAGAATGCAAATTCATCTGCCAAAGAAGTCATCTTTCTTCCACAGGATTCGCAGTTGCTACCAGCAAGATTCCTCCACAAAATTTGACTTCCAACAGTCTTTTGGGACACTTGTCAAGTTGTAGTTATGGATTTGCTTCCCTTTT
>CATIWR010080529.1:0-45286 GCA_949677035.1 Omphalea diandra
CCCCCCCCCCCCCCCCCCCCCCCCCCCCCCCCCCCCCCCCCCCCCCCCCCCCCCCCCCCCCCCCCCCCCCCCCCCCCCCCCCCCCCCCCCCCCCCCCCCCCCCCCCCCCCCCCCCCCCCCCCCCCCCCCCTAACATTTATGCTTACATTAGGGGTTGCTAACCATGTTCTTTAAGGACTTTCACTTTTTTTGAAAAAAATAGAAATAAGTGGGGTAGCCCATTCCAAGGTGCCATTCGCTCTTACATGCGCCTAATAGTTGAGAAAGTTATTGTAGTTGATGGCTCCCATAAGTATGGAGGGCGATTATCATGATCCCTATTTAATATACCTAAAGGTACTAGGCTCATGAGTGATGAATCCTCCTCATAATCTCCTAAGCCTGAATGAAGCTTAGGTCTCAAGTTTGAAGAACCATCAGTTTATCTAAAGGTACCTAGTGCAAGTGGTGAATTGTGAAGGCTATATGAATGTAGATAGACTAACTCAATAACAAGTTTAAAATATTAAAAGTGAACTAGAGATTAAATGTGAAGTCAATTTTAGGTCCCTAGGAGTTGCCAGTGTGAGTGCTTCGAGTTCACTCAAACTAGTGGAATATTGCTTGCGACTCCTACCTTTTACATTGGTAAAAATCTTTAATCATGGCATGCAATTTGGATCAACTGGGGGGCCATTGAGGCCTCGCTCAAGATAGAAACCTCTTTTCAAAAGTTATGGTCAACGAGGGAACCAAAGTGAGATAATACATTAGTACCATCCCTAGGTGGAATGTGAAGTTGCCATACTACTTTGGTCGAGACAAGAATCTATGAAAGGCAAAATCTAAACCAAAAGTAAGTCAATTAGAAGGTACATTTCATCTTCACTCTATTAGAGATTAGGTTTGAAACTTGGGTACAGTTTAGGGAAGAGATTAGGCACTACCAAATCACCCGGATATTAGGATATGGCATTTGAGCTTCTTTAGTTCACTTTTAATATCTTAATCAAATTGTTTATTAGTCTAATTAATGCCCCTGAACATTTAACCAAGCACGGTCCACTTAGGAAAATCAATTCATCAGTTCAAAGGGTTAGGGGGTCATACATCATAGTAAAAGGGATAAACATGCATTATCATCCATTCATCCACATCCAAACATCAAAGAGGAGTGGGTGTCATGCATCATGGCAAAGGGGTCTCATACATTCATCATTCATATAACATATCATCCATACTTGAGTATCAAACAAAGGCGAAGGGTTATGCATCATGATATAGGGGAGATATGTATTCTTCCATCATTCATGACCACATAGGGTGACCATTGAGACTAACTTATGGTCTTCCTCAAACATGACACCTCTACCTAAAAACAAAATCAAGTTAGTAAATGAAATAAGTATAAACAAATCAAATGAACTAAAAGCATAAGAAATGAATACAATATATATTACCATCTCTGCTATGCAAAAGTGCCAAGATATCTAAGTTCATAATATCAACCATCTAGTAAGCAAACATAATATAAATGCATAAATCATGAACATGAAAAGAAGAAAACATGCAATGCAAGGCATTTGAAGGACATGGAGCGACTTAAGGCAAAAATTCACCATAAGAGGAATCCTAGGATTAATGAATCCTCACCTTATATAGGTCTAAAAAGCATGACATCCATAACACTACTAACATTAAAAGGAGGGTTAGAATGCAAATTGAAAAGGAAATCACATAACGAAAATACTATTCATATGTTTCTAAACACAAATAAAGCCATAAAAAAAAGGATTGTCAAGGTTATTAGAATCTTAAGTTTTCACTTAGTCACTGCCCTAAAGTGATTAACAATAGAACTGAAATCATCATTGGATCTGTTGTCCCTAGGCACCAAGAAGGGGGGGTTGAATTGGTGAATAAAAATTTCAAAACAAAGATAAAAGAGGAGAAGAAAGAATAAAGGAGACACAATCAATTTATAGTGGTTCGGGTATAATTGACCCTACGTCCACTCCCCAATCAATCAATTGGGTATTTCACTATCTCAATGGTGTTTTCAAGCTCACACCCAACTTATACAACTTATGTTTTGATGGCTAACACACAACCTTACAACAATATATTTTCTAGGTTAACACAAAACCTCACTCAAGTGTTTTACTAGGCTCACACTTAAACCTTCCTAGAGGTGGTTTTATAGGTTAACACAAAACCTTAAAAGTTTGTATTTAATGCTCACACCTAATAACCACAATTTCAGAAAGAAGATGAAGAAAATGAGTAGCAAAAATTGAGAGTTTTAATTACTTATAATAAATTCCTTAGCAACCTTCTTCATGGCTGTTTGGTGGAGTATTTATAGCCAAACTTCATCAAAGAGACATTGCAGATCATAACTCATCAAATCTTTGAGACATGCTTGATAGATTTTGCATTAAATGCTTGTCAAGATAAAATCGCGGTCGCGAAATCCAAATTCTTTAAGGGAAACCCCGTTTGTGTCTAACGGCTAGTCCATGTGGCAGCTTCTTATTAGTTTACTAGAAAAATATAACCGTTGTATTTTACCTACTTTCAAAAGTCGCGGTCGCGAGTTTTCTTGCACAGGTTGCGACAGAGGACACAAATCCATCTGCCAAAGTGGTTAACTTTCTTCCATAGGGTTTGCAGTCGCTACCAACAAGATGCCTCCGCAATTTTTGACTTCCAACAGTCTTTTGGGACACTTGTCAAGCTGTGGTTGTGGACTTGATTCCCTCTTGAGTTACTTTGAAATTCGCGATCGCAACTATGGCGTGACTTGTACCGCTAATTCATCTGTCACAGAATGGCTTATTCTTTTCCATTGGTCGCGGCAGAGAATAGCTCTGCGATTTCACCTGCTTAAATTTTAGCATGTCTTAACATGTGTCACGGTCGCGAATCCTAGATTGCGGTCGCGATTTACATGTCACTTTGGAGTTTATCAACTCCTTTCATTTCTTCTTGGGAGATTGATCAATTTCTGCAAAAATAACACTTATTTGAAATATTAGTGATGATCAATCTACTTTGTCAAGATCAAAGAGGTTCTAGACTTAGGATTAATCATCCTAGTCCAACACAAATATTATAAAAAGTCATAAATCTTTCACCATTTTCGATGGCTACATCAAATACTCTAGAGAATAAACTTAGCCTAGCATGTTCTAAAAGCAATCCAAAGCTAATAGTCTAAGAATCATCTTAATGAATAAAAGAAATAAGCGATAAGGATAAAAAAAGATGAAATTCTTTAAAGCACAACTAAAGGTTAATAATCTCCTCAACTCTCTTCTTCTTTCTTAAAAGACTCTCTTAAGAACTCTTAAAAAAGGGATCTTGAATTATATGTGGGTCCTTTGTTTTTTACTTAAAAGACTTTATAAACTTCTCTCTAAAAAGTCCTCTTCAAAAAATTGAAGTTACCCCTTTTATATATTTTCAAATTAGCTGAAAAGTAGGCTAAAAATCACTTTCGACTTAGGTGTCGCTAACTGTGACATTGATTGCGAGTGTGACTGCAAACTAAATGAATGGGGTGTCACCACCTGCAACATTTGTTCTAGGCACGATAGAGAACTAGCTCCTTATGCTGGCCAAAGTTTTGCTTAGCCCTTGAGGTTCCTTTTTAGGATTATTTTGGTCCAAATCAGCTTCATAACCCCTCAATTACCTAGTAAGCATTGGAATATAGGAAATAACATAGACTAACTTAAAATGGCTCATATTCATCATAGAAATACATCAAATTAAGCTCAAAATCTACTAAAATATTATGAATAAATTAAGCCTATTAATTTTAAGGATTTTCCTTCAATTCTCTTATATGGTTGTTAATCAAGATGATAATATATGTTTTAAACCATAAAGAGCTAGGAGGAGAAAGTAATTTTTAGTAGAGTTCATATTTTCTTAAATGGATGACAAGTGATAAGTCAATCCTAATTGTTTTGATATTCCATTATTTCCCCTTCATTTATATTGCATTCTTGGATCATAATGGTATGAAATTAAAATAATAAAGAAGAATCACATAAATGGTACATGTATATTTGAATGTATTAGATAGGCTAAATGCTATTGAAATATGGTATGTAGATAGATTCTAGGATGAATTAGTTTGCCACTAAACTTATGATTGATCATGATAAGTTTATTATTGTCCTAATGAGCCCCATAGGAGAGATGAATACATATATGATAAATTTTATAAAAATTAAAATTAAAGATATAGTTTATAAAGAGAGTTAAAAAGGAAAGAAAGAACATCAATAAGTTATAGAGATTCGATAAGATCCATGCCTACACCCTCTCCTTTATGTTTCCACTAGAGAGTTTCAATAAATATAAATTACTTGTAGGTGTAACTCAAACCTTTATGAGTGAATTACGAGTATCATTCACACTAGGCAAAATAGTTTTTAGACACTATCTCAAGCCTTTTCTAAGATTGATTTGTAAGTGATATCTTTAGCATTTGATACATTCAATACACAATTATTACCTAATCCTAAATGATGATCCTTACATGTAAGAATTACAAAGATTGCTCTAATGATAGATCATTCAACTAATCATTCAAACTGCCTAATACAATTGAATAACCTAATAATGTTATAGCTTGAAATTACAAATGTCTTAAAAAGAATTAGAAGTTAAAAGAAGGATTGTAAATGTCTCTCATAAGTTCTCCTATTTTTCTAACCTTCAAATGTTCTTTTGAGTTCTCCTTATATAGAGCATGCTATTCAACTACCCAATACACCTAAAATGAAAATTCTAAACCTATTAGAAATTCTAGCCATATGCTTATGAATGATTTATTCACCTTAGATGTATACGCATATTCACTTGTGTCCTAGCTAGTTCTTAAGCATGTCTTAAGCCATTCCATTTAATACTTTTTGAATGGGTTTATTCCTTATCTTACATTTTATTGTTCAAGGACTTGCTTAACCTTTTCTTTAGTTGTTGGACTATTCTATGACTTGCATAACATGTCCTTTTAGGCAATTCATCTCCTTAAATCCTAGATGTCTTAAATGGTGCCATTCACCTTAGGCCACTCCATAAGCTCATAATTGTTCCCACTTTTTATGTAAAATTTACAATTTTTGTTCATAGCGAACAATTTTATGCATTAAGTCATTATAAGTGCTCTAAGTTGTTCCATCATTCCATGTAAAATTTTCAACTTTTATTTATAGTGAACAAGTCTATATGTTTAGGCCATTCCAAGGGTCCCTTGTTCATTCCAACTTGCTATATGGATTCTTTTCATTTTTTTTTTCATGATGAATAAGCCTGTTCATCTAGTCTATTATAAGCAATCTAACCTATTTGAAGTTTTTGTTTGATAATTTCTCATTTTACTCATGACGAACATGACATTTCAAAATTTGTATAAGGTCATTCCACTTAGTGCACTGACTAGTTCAACCAGCTTGTGCTAACATCCCTTAACCATTATAACTTACATCAAGATGATGGGTTTGCTCTATCAAATTGTTTTGCTTCTAGCTATATAAACATTTTATTTGAATTTTAGAACTTTTCTTTATGATGAACTAGGTAGTTTAAAATATGCACAAGGTCATTCATAAGGTAACTTTTCTTGTTCACATTTTGAACTAACCATTCAATGAGATTGACCATCATTCCATGCTTTTAGATCTTTCTACCCTTAAGCCATGAATTCCTTAGCTTGGGGCATAAATACTTTGATGTCTTAGATCTTCTGCCTGATTAACTTTCAAGCCAAAACACCATCCCATCTGACTTGATTTAAAAAAAAAATGGAATTGAAACTTTGAGGGATCTAAACTTATCACATAAAAAACTTGTAACCAAAGTAACATAACTCATGTTTGTTATCATCAAAATAAAAATGAGAACCATAAAGTTTAAAATTCTCCCCCTTTTTTATAATGATAAACATAGGATTTATAAAACAAGTATGTTCAATAACATGCCCACTAAATCTATGTAGTTAATCAACTTAGGTTAGATTTAGGCTAGTGTAATCTCTTTCTTAATGCAAGATATAAGTCTAGGAAAATCTATCAATGGTAGAAAACCATGTTAAAGTCAATTAATAAACACTAAAGTTGTTTTACATTTGACCCTTTGTAAAATGAAGTCTTACTTCTTTCTTTGTCATCATTTCATTACATACAATGATGATATACATTTAAAAAGAAAACAAT
Organism: Omphalea diandra; assembly: GCA_949677035.1. Lineage (NCBI taxonomy): Eukaryota > Viridiplantae > Streptophyta > Magnoliopsida > Malpighiales > Euphorbiaceae > Omphalea > Omphalea diandra. The sequence continues at coordinate 6,210 of CATIWR010080529.1, forward strand.
ATGTTCAAATACTACTTATGTACATAATAAATCTAAGGTGTTACAAATAAAACACATAAGTCTAAAGAGGTAAAGATAATACGAGTCCCAAAGCTCTCTAAGGCATTATTGCCTTTTTCTTGCTCTTTAGACTTTTGAGGATATTATCTTCTAGACTCTTCATCCAACCTATCCTTTAGCATATTCTCATATTGTGCTTATACCATTATACCCTCTTTGGTTTTTAACTGAGCTTAAATCTATTTAAGTCATCTTCTGAGAGTTCATCATTTGAAGGAATCATTTTAAAGAGATCTTGATGGAAACCACTAAAATTTCCGCCATCTTTAATATATTGCATCTTCTTTTATAAACAAGTGATTTTAGAGTTTACCTTCTTATGGCCACATAAGTTTCTTTACAACTTTTAGATTAGTGAATCTTTCTTGCAACTACACCTTTTTCGACCATTGGGGGACCAAAAGTGATTAAAGGCCCTATATTAGTGGTGTCCCTTAGAAGTATGAGATAATTGATTGTTGGGGGATTAAGAAATTTTAGGTTATACATTGGTATCAACCCATGAATAAGAAAAAAAAAGTCTCCATCTAACTTCAATTGGGATAAGGAGAGATCTTTGGTGAAGGTTGGTTATGGTCTAATTTAGGTATTTGGAGGCTTAACCCATTTTACCCCTTTAAAGATTCGGGTTGAAAGTTAGGTATAGCTTGAGGAAGGTGATAAACACCTAAAGTTGCTCAGGCTTAGGGACTAATCTCTTATTTTTAGAATTTCTATTTTATTCCTTTAGTTTTCTTTTACTATTATCCTAATTTTTACTTATCCACCTAATCACATTTATCTAAATCAAACTATCAAATAATTCACGAATGCAGTATGCAAAATGCAACAAAAATGGTAAATAATATATATAAGGAAGAGTTAGGAATACATGTATGAACAATTGAAAGAACTTAAGTGAAACACAATAAACCCTAGAAAATAGATGCTAGAACATGCCATTCTATATGATAACATATTATATAAGCTATAAAAATTATGGAATGAGGTTGGTCACATACCTCAAGGAAAAACCTAAAAACTCATAAAATTAACAAGTTAGAGATTTGCTCATTGAATTTAAGATATTAAAGCACTTAAATAATTCATTAAATAAATTAACTCTAATGCTCATATGATGTGTTAAAGCATAAATCAATCGAATATGCTAGAAACCATAGAATGAAGACATATTTTTACTCAAAAAACATAAAAAAATATGATAAAAAATCACAAATAGAAGCAAACAAAACTAAATACCATGCTAGTGGCCATGAAAGAGGGCCTAATAAGCTTTTTATATGCCATACATGTATGAGGAGGCTTAAGCCTATACAAATATGGGTATGGGTCATACCTATAAGTGTATAATGACACATATGGGCCTAGGCTACTGAAAATGACATAAACACTCAATAGAGAAATTTTAAAGCAATCATATATATATATATATATATATATATATATGTTAATAAGGACTTTATAATCATAAATAAATATGCAAACATCATATTAACACATATTTAAAGATAAATCATCAAGATCTAAATGACATAAAACATGAAAACAAAGATTTTATATAATAGGCATCAAAATATGTAAATAGATTTAAAATCACCTAATAGCATATGAAATAAAACAAATATTCCAAAATCAAAGGCATGAGGGCAAAAAAGGATAATTGAGTTTATATCCATATGGGATAGCCAAACTTATATAACCCATGTATGTATTATGCAGATGAATAATGTTCATATATGGGTTTTAACCCATATATGCATGTGTAGGAGAAAATTTAGGTAAAAGGATCAAATATGTGTCTTTAGCCACTTTAAGGGGTTTCCATGTATGGAAAAGCTTCCTAAACACGCAATAAAGGTGTAAAAATCAAATTAAGCATAAAAATTAAGCTAAATAAATTGTGAAATGGGTTTTACCCTTTGATTTCAAAAAGGTTTTTCTAGCTCTTCAAGCTTTGGTCTTGATCCTCAAGATGAATTGGTTTGCTTATACCTTTATCGAAGATTATTCCTCCATGTGTTTTGGATGAATCTCTAACCTTCAAGTGCTTTAAATCTTTTCCTTGACCTTGTTTATCCTTGCTCATCTTCTTCCAAGCTTGGGTTTTAATGAGTTATTTGGCTCTTGATGAAGTAATATGGGTTTTAGGTGGCAGATGGTAATATTCTTTAAGGTTTAGAATGTTATGGATGATATAGATGAGGGGTTGAAGGTGATAGAAATGGTGCTTTCTCCTTATTCGATAGGTTTTTTTGGTTTTATAGTGGTGGAGGGAGAAAATGATAATGAGTTCTTTTAAAGCTAGGTTTTATTTGAGAGAACTAGGGTTTCATAGAAGAACATTAGGGTTTTTCAACTTTTATGGCTTACCTCATATTTTTTTCTTTGAGAAGAGTGTTAAGTATCATATATAGAAGGTCCCCAAGAAAATTCTAAAGTTAGGTTTTTTAGGTGCAACCCGGGTGTATGCATATTTTGACCTACATATGTGGATCAATATTTGCCCTACTAGGGTTGACATATGCATATATGAGTAGATGTATCTTTAGCATAATTTATTGATAGTTCAACTTATTTAAGCTTCCTACCACTTTTCTCACAATTCTTGGAATTTTTTTAATGCTTCAAACACATCAAACCATTTTTTAAACTTGGATATAAGTAAATAACATTGTTTAAAAAGATTAAATCCATTAATTTAAAGAGTAGATTTTCAATAAATCATAATCAAGTTTGCATCCTAAAGGTCTAAAAGTCTAGTGTTTACACTCCTTAAATCCTTTTATCATATTAGCCTTTAGTATCTTTAGAATAGGGAGTAAGTGTGCCATGATTGCTTCATTACTAATGCAAGGTGATGGAGGACTCTGTGGTTGGGTTGAGGTTATAGCTAGTAGAGGAGAAAAAGGGCTTTGATATTATTTTGTGGCTCTAAAGGCTTTAATTCCTGTTAAGGCCACTAGGTCTATATCCTTTTCTAAGTCCTCTTTAGTTAGTAGAGGAACCACTACTCCTCTTTCAATGAGATGAAATAGAACATTCATAAAGCTTCATAATCCCCATCTCAATGTACCTTTTTGGTCTATGATATTCTTTCCAATTTGATGAACCCTATAGATTCCATTTGTTACTAGATTATACAAGCCTAAGTAGTTAATTGTCCTAGTAATAAGATAGCTATTGACAATGATCCTTATTTTGCTTGTATAATTATAAAATCTAACTAAGATTAACAAAAGTGTTTTAACTATAATTTCATGCTTTATACAATGCAAAGGGAAATAACTTTAAAGTTTGCACATTGCCTTAACCCTCATGTGTGACTCTTAAATTTGATGCAATAAATCTATTGGTAGACTTTAAGTGTTAGGTCTATTATTGTTGAATCTTTACTTTTAAAACTCTCAAAAGAAGTTTTTAACCTAATAATTTCTTCTTCAAACCTTTTCTTATCAAACTGAGAAGGTGTTTTATCTAAGATTTTATTGTTAACCAAGAACATGGCTATAATATGTATTTGATTTATTTACCTAAATTGGCGAGTTGGAAATGGATAATAGAGCAAGCAATTCCCCTTTGGTAGTCTTCAAATTAGAGAGTAATTTTATTGTTAAGTTGTCATATGTGTCTTCCTTTATCTATACAAACCTTTCTTAACCAATTTTTTGAAAAAATTTCATTATCTTATCACACAACCTCACAACGTTCAAATGATTAAAGTTAATGAACTTGACATGTTGAATTTCTATTTTTAGAATTAAGTTGGCTTTGTCCTTATGTTCTTGAATGATAAATTGGAGTCCTATTAAGTTCTTTCTACAGTACATATGATTGTTAGCAAAGGGTGTAGCTTCTTTATTGGGGACGCTCTATTTTGGTACAGATCTGGTATGAATTTGTCTTTTACCTTTTTTTTTTTCCCCTTCTGATTGTCCATCCCTTTCCTTTATGGTTTTTGCATTATTAGGAATGCTTTCAACTATCCTAGATAGATCCCTTAGTGGCACATTAACATTAAAACTCTTACTTGAACTAAAGTTGGGTATCAAACTCAACTTGAGGATTTTTCATTTTTAGGGAATTTTAATTAAGGGATGTAGGTTAGTAGTGGTCAAAATGAGGTTTAAAAAGAGAAGATAAGAAAAATAGATTGTAAAGAGTTGAAATAGTGCTCTATTTATAAAGTTTCACTGAAACATGGCTCAAATGACTTGACTAGATCTTTTACCATTGGAATGGGTAATTCATAAATAAGTTTCTTTTTTTTTATTTTTCAAGAAGCACATAAAATGAATAGGGCCATTCAAAATTGGAACCTCCATTCATAAATGGAATGAGCATTTAATGTAAGACCTTTAGGCCATTCGTTTCCAATAAACTAGATGATTTATGGCCATATATTGTGCCATTCATTCATTTGAATAAGACTACCCATAACATGAACAAAGCCAGTCATCAAGCAATTTTGAGCCATTTTTCAAACATTTTTACAAAATATGTAAACTCAAATATGGCTGTAGTACTTATTCCAAGCTCATAAATATGAATTCTAAACTTGAAAAAATAAATTAGACATGTTTTAACTTGGGTAATTTATTACTTAGTTCATGAAAGACATAAGTATTAAACTTTTATCACTTTGATCCAAATTTTGGGAAATTTATTTTAAAGCTCATTTTTATGAATGCAAACACACTAAACATAAAACATAACATCCATGAATCAATCACTTCAAGCTTAGAATATACCACACTTGAGCTTTACAAGGTATTACCACTAATCACTCTATGTTTTTTTAAAGATAAATTGCATCTTTTCATCACATGGAGACTTAGTAAAAAAATCTACCAAATGATGGTTGGTATCCATAAATTTTAATGCTACATCTTCATATCAGTTGATCTCCAATGAAATAATGCCTAATATATATATATATATATATATGTGTGTGTGTGTGTGTGTGTGTGTGTGTGTGTGTGTTTACTTTTAGAATGTTGTATGAGGTTCTTAGTCAAGTTGATTTCACTTGTGTTATCACAGTTGATTGGTACATGGTATACAAATATATTATAATCTTAGAGTTGTTACTTTATCCAATGTTCACTATTTTGGGATATACTATTGAGACTAAAGACACTTTGTTACCATGGAAAATCCTGTCATAGATACTATAACACCTTTCTCATCTTAACCTTCTGCTTCTTCCTTAACCATTTCCATACCTCCTACACCTTCTTTTAGAAGATCTACTTCTTCTAAAATAGACTACCTATACGAACTCAGTTATATCCCTGATAATTAAAAGATTCAAGACACCAACATACCCTTTCTTAATCCTTATGATGCTTTTCAGAAAAATAAAGCATCTTGGACCAGATCCATCAAAGCTCTCATCAAACAAACTCCAAAGGTCATAAAAGAGTATGTACAGTCCTCTAACTTTGATCAATGTCCAATCCCGACAACGGGAATGAAACAATTTATTATTCTTAAAATACCTCCAGAGTTTGTACAATAATGGGTTCTTCAAGGTTACACCCATATCCATTGTGGAGCCATTCGAATAGTTGTAAGCTATCATGGAAGAAAAAGGTTACCAGCCTTTGCAAGGATTGCCTTGTTAGACAACAGATACCTTGAGTACCAATATGCAGTAATTGGAACGGTGGAAACATCCTTGAATACAGGATCTGTGATGTTTACCTTCTACCCCAACTTTAACCTGTCTCTCAAGGATCCACACCTGCTTACTGCTTTCAAGATCCAGATCCAGATAATCGGAGCTTTTCAAGTAGCTCTGCTACTACAGCTACTCTGCACTATCAAATGATCTACAGGATTCAGAATCATTCTATAGACCTCTCTCTCCCTCATAAGGATGAGGCCTTATTGATAGTAGCAGATATGCAAAACGTTCCTACATGCATCCATATTCCTCAGTAGATATCGAGGAATGAGCTCTTGCAATTGTTACCAAAAACTTGAGTCACCAGCTATGAAAAGATGCATGAAAACACCCAGCCAGTGCAATCAATAGAACCAACCTATTATCGCAAGGCAGACGGTACTGTTGAAGCAAAGTTTGCTATAACTCCTCCAGCAAAGGAAAACAATGTGTTTGCTACCCAATTCATGATAAGCATGCCTGTTGTCTACTTTAAGAATGATAACTCTCCTATTTATCCCTTTGAGTGTGATGGTCACTATTTTTGGGATGAGTGCAGGTGTGATGCTTCCTTGTATGGTTCGGATGATGAAGAAGAACCAAGGAGAAAAAGGAAAGATTATTCTGAGGCCTTCATGCGAAAAAGATATAACGATAGAGACCCATTTGTTGGCCTTTTAGGTGAATCATCTGAAAAATATGACCATCTGGTTAATTACGGTCCGATCCCTCAAACTCTACCTTCTATACCAAAACAACCAGTCCACAAACAACCTCATAACCAAAAACCTGTCTCCTGTGCTTTACAACACAAGAAATGGATACCCAAAACACTTAACCCTACACCACAACTCTGTATGTACCAACCTACAGAAGAAAACTTTCCTCCATTACCAGACCAAACCAATCTCAATACTCAAATCAGGATCATAACTTATATAAAGAATCCCTCTGGAGTAGATACTAAAGGTCAGCCGTTGAGCATAACTCCGGTTGACGCAGTGCTTAATTGGCAGTCAACCAATGCGCAAGCTCAAAACAAGATTCTTAAAAATATAGAATCCAAAGTTGATAAGGTATCTCAACAAGTTTCTAAAGTTGATGATAGACTTAGTGAGCACTAACGTGATGTTTATGAGTTGATGATACGCTTACAAATTCAGGTTGAAGAAAACATAAGGAAGTGATGCAATTAGTAAATCAGAGGGCACAAACAGATGAAATCGGGAGAAAAGCTGTAGAAATCCAAAAGCTTAAATCTCAGCTGGAGAGAATTGAAAAAGATTTTGAAGCCATCAGGCTAAAATACCAAGATCCCTTTGAAATACCATTACCTAGAGCCTTACCAATAAAACCACCTTCCTTACATATCCCAACAACGACTGAACTTGAACATCATGGTTTAGCCACCGACCTATTCCACAAAAAACTAAAAGCTGAAAAATTTCCTGCTCAACCTGAAACTAAAGGACTCATCCATGCATACTCCCCCTTCCACTAAATATGTAAAACAACCTCCATCAAAACCACCTGAAAACCAAATGATCAATCCTATCCATTCATACCTAGATAGTACCCAATCCTTACCTTCATTCTCAATGGTGAATTTAAATCAGAAGATTCTTCCCAAGAATCTGAATCAAAATTAGAAGATGATAATTACTCCTTCAGCTCTTCTGATGATGAAATTTCAGCCCAATATATGGCAGATCCTTCTCCAGCTGCTCCTTCTTACACAGTAGACCCTTCTAAAGAAACAATGGAAGGAGCTGAGTTTGTTCCTAAAAGACCACCAAACCAAGCAGGACCATCCACAACAGGTCCATGGTTCATTTTAGAAGACATTAGTCCTGATCATTACAAAGATCACTTTTAAGAGTTCAGGGCTTGGATTGATACTAAAATGAAAAAGCCTGGTGCTGTTATGAGGACGATTTTAGAAGAATTCATCTCAAGAATGACAGGCAAGTTCCAAGATTGGTATACTGCCCTAGACGAATACTCCAAGCTTACAATGGTGCAATGTCCTGGAGCTTCTGAGTTCTTGGGAATGCTTTACGCAGAATTTGCAGGAAAATCCCAAAAAGGAAATGATATAATTAGGCGAGAATACTTTCAAATGAAGTGTTGCTGCTTGTTGAAGAAAGACCTTAATCTCTATTATCAGAAGATGGCTAAAAAATTTTATCAGTTAGGAGGATGGAGAAATCCAGACTTAAAAGGAAGCTTTTATCACTTGCCTGCCAGACCTTCTAACCACTGCTATCCACCAAATCATGAGGTAGAAAGATAAGTCTGTCAATGATTATTCATTCGAAGAAATGTATCAACTAATGATACAAGGTCTTGAGAAGTTATGCAGCAAAAGAAAGGTTATAGTCCAGATGTTAGACAGATAAAAAAATCCTTCTCTAAAGAAGTCCTGTAGGATAAAGGATTTATTAATCAAGTGCAAAGAAAATGAGGATGCATGTGTTTGTCTAAGCAAAAAAAAGAAGCATTTCTTGAAGCTCAAATCTAAGAGCTCTGGTTCCAAAAAGAAATGGAGATACTTCAAAAGAAAGAAATACAGAGGAGACAAAAATCCAACAGTTGCTATATCTATCGTAAAAAGGGTCATTTTGCAAAATGGTGTCTCAATAAGCCTCAAACAGTAGCAAAGATGATCTAACAGATTCAAATCTCATATGTTATTAATCTAGAGGATGCATATGTAGAATCTCTCTTCTCTGTGGAAAATGAGCCTTCGGATGAAATAGTTTTTGCAATCCAAGATTCTTCTGAAGATGACAAACCTGGATATTCAGGTAGTTATTTTATAACTCCTGTTGATATGACTCCAATAACAGAAATGCAGCTTGATGAAGATCATCCAATCCCTTGGCTTATGTTCATATTTTCTCTGAACCATTCTCAAAGCCCATCAAAGCTGTAGCCTTCATAGACACAGGAGCCCACATTTCTATTATGAATCCTAAGGTCTTATTAGCCCAATATTGGAAGCCTTACAAGAAATACTTTCGGGCTGCAAATGGAGAAGTTTTCCATACGGGCTATGTTATAGCTAAGCCTGTTACTGTTCAGTTTTTCTTGGGCTGTAAAATCCATGTGAAATTCCTTAGGTCATCTCTGCCAGACAAAGACTTGGTTGTAGGCTTTGATCTTTTTTGGAAGCTTGCTAAATTAAGGGTCCTTCCAATAGGCCTTAAGTTTCGAAGCTACTTTCAACCTTATACCACTGTCACTTCCTCATTCACCATACAACCCAATTTGACCCAATTTTCACCAACCATTACCCATATAATCCAAACCTTAAAAGACCTATGTTGTGCCGAAAACCATACTGAATTCCTATCCAAGAACTCAAAGCCATTATGGACTAATCCGACCTTTTTCATATCCTTACCATTCAAACTTAATGAGGATGCTAATCCAACAAAGGTTACTCATCCTGGCATGAATCCTGAAGAGCAAGAATTGGCATATCAAGAATGTTCTCAACTTGTGGCCCATGGGCTTATTGAGCCCACTAATTCTGAATGGGCTTGCCAAACCTTTTATATTAATAAAAGATCAGAACAAGTCAGAGGCAAGAAATGAGTTGTCATTAATTATCAGCCTTTAAACCACTTCCTCAGAGACTACAAATTCCCTTTAGAAAAAATTTCCTTACTGTTTGTTCATTTGTCGCAGGGAAAGATATTTTCTAAGTTTGAATTAAAGGCAAGATTCTGGCAATTGGGCATTATTCCAGACGACAGGCACAAAATGACATTTTGTATTCCTAACAGGCACTACCAATGGACAATCATGTCGTTTGGTCTTAAAATAGCTCCTTCATTATTCCAAAAGGCAATGGTGAAGATTTATGAGCCTATTCTTAATAGTGCTCTAATCTATATTGATGATATCCTCCTGTTCTCACTAGATGAAGACTCTCATGCTCATCTGCTTAAAAGGTTCATAGAGCTGACTCAGCAGTATGGAATCATCTTGTCCTCCACTATAATAAAGGTTGCTCAGGAACATATAAAATTCTTGGGGATGACATTCAAAGACGGCCGGTATTGACCAGGACCACACATTGCAGCTGAATTATTAAAGTTTCTAGATGAGAATCTTACACATAAGCAGATTCAACAGTTTCTTGGCATTGCTAATTATTTGCATAGTTTTGTTGCCCACTATGCCAAATATGCCAAGCCTTTACAGCTCATGCTTAAAAAAGATTCTCCCCTATGGAGTTCCACTTAAACGCATGCGGTCAAACAGTTAAAGCAAATCCTTCAACAACTGCCACCTTTGCAGATTCCTTCTAGTGGAAAAAGATTTTTGTAGACAGATGCTAGTGATAGTCATTAGGGGGCCATTTTGTTAGAAGAAAAAGATGAAAAGAAGAGAATCTGCTCACATGCCAGTGGGTCCTTCAAAGAGTCAGAAAAGCACTACCACTCCACTTTTAAGGAAATATTAGCAATAAAAAATGGGATTAAAAAATTTGAATTCCATTTAATTGGTCACAGATTTACTGTTTTGATGGATTATTCCTCATTTCCAAAAATCCTAGAAAGCAAAAAGACGGTTCCTAATCCACAGTTACTGAGGTGGAAAGACTGGTTCAGTAAATACTCCTTTGATGTTTAGCATATAAAAGGAGACTCCAACTTGATCCCAGACTTATTATCTAGACCAAGAAATATCTATTTCTTCCACCTAGTTTATCCAATTATACCAATGGCATCATCATCTTCATTCTCTTCTCTTTCTACTGAAGCTTGCTCCTCTCATCCATTAAAATCATACTCTCCTTTCCTCCGGACTGGTACACTTCTAGCAGTAATCCTTCCCATTACTTATTCATAGATTTCTGATCTGGTAGTCCAACAAATCTTTGTGTACCAGACCAAGTTACTTAAAACCTCTAGTCCTATATTCATGAAGGTTCTAGGGTTCTGTCCCTTTTATCCATTCTTAAAGGTATATACCTTTATGGACTTTGCTGATGTTCATCATGGCGGATGGATTTGGCCTAAAGAACTTTTAATCTTCCTATGGAACTTTTTACACCTCTATACAATAGCCATAGAAGTCAGGCCATTACACTTCGGTCAATATCTGGAAAACATTAAAAGAAGGGTTTATCATAACCCTCATCTGATAACTTTTTTGGAATGGTTTCAACCATTGGACAAATGGATCAATGCTATAAAAGCAAGGATCTCCTACAGTTCTGTTGTAATGGCCCTTAACAAAAGGGCTATCTATACAGTCCACAGGCCTTGCTTTGTTGGTCCATTTGGCATGGTTCCTCGAATGATGGAGTGTTTGCATTTTTACAAAGAAAACCAATTCTTTCTATGGTCCAATGCTCTGGATCACCATGAGCAATTTAAAGAGTTCTAGAGGTTTATGCTTGAAAGGAATAAAACTATTCCTAATGAGATATGGCCAACTCTAACAAAAGATGCACCATGGGACACCCTTTTCACCGATACAAAAATGAACTCAATGCCAAATGTCAAGAATGGGAAGATTATCCTCCTCAATAGCTCAAACCATTGGATAGCCAACTCTCAGGAATGTATTCTCAGGATCCTTATAAACTCGAGGACTTGCACCAGAAATATAGGGAGAACCTTCTTGTCATAGAAAAAATGAATGCTAAGGTTCATACATAAATGAAAGAAGAAGACTATGAGATCATGAACCTGTTACCATCCCATGAGCCAATAAGGAAAGGATAAGAAAGAACCTGCTTTTCCAAAAGCAGAATAGTATCACTTTACAACTGGCTCTTTATGTTGTCTGTTTGTAATAATTGCCAGCTCATTCTTTTATAAAATTTTGTTTGTACTGTTTGATCATGAGAGTTTTGTCGAGAGAATCTTATCTCTTCTTACTCTATATAAGAAAGAATTCTCTCATTTGTAAGATAAGTTCGGCTTGCAATAAAAATCTCTCCCTTTCTCAAAACATAAGTCTCTAAACACTTAGCCAATAGTCTTTAATAGTATTATCCGATCCCCTGCCATCTTCTTCTTCTCTCTTCTTTGATCACTATAATCTCCTATTTTATCATACTAAGAGGATTGTAGAAGCCGTTGGTGGGCATATCAATAGGACCGTGGAGCTCTCCATAAGTACTAAGCTATAGGACAGTGGCGAAAGGGTAAAGAGATGCCTAGAAGGCCATAGTCATACTGCTGAACTACTCATATGACTTGGTAGTCTGTTGCTGCTGATCATGGTCATACGTATATGCAATGCATAGTCATAGTTGTATGGTGAAATAGTAAATTATGGCTCTGATACCATAATATACTATTTCACCATACAACTATGACTATAGACTGCATATACGTATGATCATGATCAGCAGCAATAGACTACTAAGTCATATGAGTAGTTGGAGGATTTGCTTTAACTGTTTGACCGCATGCATTTGGGTGGAACTCCATGGGGAAGAATCTTTTTTAAGCATGAGCTGTAAAGGCTTGGCATATTTGGCATAGTGGGGAACAAAACTACGCAAATAATTAACAATGTCAAGAAACTGTTGAATCTGCTTATGTGTAAGATTCTCATCTATAAACTTTAATAATTCAGCTGCAATGTGTGGTCCTAGTTGATACTGGCCATCTTTGAATGTCATCCCCAAGAATTCTATCTGTTCCTGAGTAACCTTCATCTTAGTGGAGGACAACGTGATTCCATACTGCTGAGTCAGCTCTATGAACCTTTTAAGCAGATGAGCATGAAAGTCTTCATCTGGTGAGAACATGAGGATATCATCAATATAGATTCGAGCACTATTAAGAATAGGCTCATAAATCTTCAACATTGCCTTTTGGAATAATGAGGGAGTTGTTTTAAGACCGAACGACATCACTGTCCATTGGTAGTGCCTGTTATGAATACAAAATGCCATTTTGTGTCTGTCTTCTGGAATAATGCCCAATTGCCAAAATCCTGCCTTTAAGTCAAACTTAGAAAAGATGTTTCCCTGCGACAAATAAACAAACAGTAAGGAAATTTTTGGTAAAGGGAATTTGTCGTCTCTGAGGAAGTGGTTTAAAGGTTGATAATCAATGACAAGTCATTTCTTGCCCCTGACTTGTTCTGATCTTTTATTAACATAACAAGCCTGGAAGGCCCATTCAGAATTAGTGGGCTCAATAAGCCCATGGGCTAAAAGTTGAGAACATTCTTGATATGCCAATTCTTACTGTTCAGGATTCATGCCAGGATGAGTAGCCTTTGTTGGATTAACATCCTTATTAAGTTTGAATGGTAAGGATATGAAAAAGGTCGGATTAGTCCATAACGGCTTTGGGTTCTTAGATAGGAATTCAGTATGGTTTTCGGCACAACATAGGTATTTTAAGGTTTGGATTATATGGGTAATGGTTAGTGAAAATTGGGCCAGACTGGGTTGTATGGTGAATAAGAAAGTGACAGTGGTATAAGGCTGAAAGTAGCTTCGAAACTTAAGGCCTGTTGGAAGGACCTTTAATTTAGCAAACTTCTAATAAAGATCAAAGCCTACAACTAAGTCTTTGTCTGGCAAAGATGACCCAAGAAATTTCGCATGGATTTTGCAACTTGGGAAAAACTAAACAGTAACGAGCTTAGCTGTAACAAGGCCCGTATGGAAAACTTCTCCATTTGCAGCCCGAAAGTATTTCTTGTAAGGCTTCCAATATTGGACTGGTAAGACCTTAGGATTCATAACAGAAATGTGGGCTCCTGTGTCTATAAAGGCTACAACTTTGATAGGCTTTGAGAATGGTTCAGGGAAAATCTGAACATAGACTAGAGGGATTGGATGATCTTCATCAAGTTGCATTTCTGTTATTGGAGCCATATCAACAGGAGTTATAGAATAATTGCCTGAATATCCTGGTTCGTCATCTTCAGAAGAATCTTGGATTGCAAAAACTGTTTCATTCGAAGGCTCATTTTCCACAGAGAAGAGAGATTCTACATTCCCAAGAACTCAGAAGCTCCAGGACATTGCACCATTGTAAGCTTGAAGTATTCATCTAGGACAGTATACCAATCTTGGAACCTGCCTATCATTCTTGAGATGAATTTTTCTAAAACTGTCCTCATAACAGCATCGGGCTTTGTCATTTGAGTATTAATCCAAGCCCTAAACTCTTGAAAGTGATCTCTGTAACGATCATGACTAATGTCTTCTAAAGTGAACCATGGACCTACTGTGGATGGTCCTGCTTGGTTTGGTGGTCTGTTAGGAATAGACTCAGCTTCTTCCATTGTTTCTTCAGGAGGGTCTACTGTGTAAGAAGGAGCAGCTGGAGGAGGATCTGCCATATATTGGGCTAGAATTTCATCATCAGAAGAGCTAAAGGAGTAATTATCATCTTCTGATTTAGATTTTAGGAAAGAATGTTCTGATTTTGAATTCACCATTGAGAATGAAGGTAAGGATTGGGTGCTGTCTAGGTATGAATGGATATGATTGATCATTTGGTTTTCAGGTGGTTTCGATGGAGGTTGTTTTACAGATTCAGTGGAAGTGGCAGTATGCATGGATAAGTCTTTGGTTTCAAGTTGAGCAAGAAATTTTCCAACTCTTAGTTTTTTGTGGAACAGGTCGGTGGCTAAACCATGATGTTCAAGTTTAGTCGTGGTTAGGATATGTAAGGAAGGTGGTTTTATTGGTGAGGCTCTAGGTAATGGTATTTCAAAGGGATCTTGGTATTTTGGCCTAGTGGCTTTAAAATCCTTTTCAATTCTCTCCAGCTGAGATTTAATGGATTGTCCAAACTTGAGACTTAAGCTCTATTAGAAGATGTGTGGTGGTGTCACCCATAAGTTAACTACCTTCGAGTATATCAAACGAGGGGTATATGACAACTATCCCCTAAGTTGGCAACAACCATCTACTATAATAACAATTAGAACCTATGGGCATATGTAGGAACTATAACACCTCGTAATAAGACACCTCTCTTATTTGCATTTTTCTATAAATCAAGCCTTGTAAAGAGAACTCCTAATACGTAATATTTGAATATTCCACATTCTTTACTATGTAAATGATATCTCTTTATGTAAACGCCCCATCCTCCGCGGTGTAAGTATCGCCCTTAATATGAATATTTATGTTTTCCATATCCCTTACTATGTAAATGCTTGTGTATGTCTTTTTCGCTATAATGTAACATAAGATTTCCTTATAATGTAAAAAAAGTTTTAGTCTAAAATTGTGTAATACACTTTTTGAATTCTAGTCTTGGTTTGAGTGACCATATGTGTTCATTATCCCTTGTTGATAATTAAATAAGACCATTCTTAAGAAAGAGGTACTAAACCTCATGTGAGAGGAATAAGGCTAGAAGGATATATGCTTTTATAAATAATGCGAACATATCTTTCATGCATGCATAAATTTATTTGTTCATGCATCATTCTAATAGCCTTATTTTGTAGCCATCATAGCACCACTGAGACATTCTTGAAAGAAAAGAGTGAAGGATGTTCACTAGAAAAAGCAGAATACCTAGTTTAGTGCAAAATAATGAATTACTGATAGTTATGGAATAAATAATCAAATGAAACACATATAACTAATGGATAAAATAAGAGTATAATTCAACTATATAGTGAAGGATCGTGCAATTAAAAAGGTACAGAGGCACTTAAATAAGATATTGTTAAAGATGAATGAGGCTTCCTTAAGTAGAACATATAAGGGAAAGGACGTAAAGGACACTTCGCCCTCGATGGTGATAGATGATGATCTATTTGGAATGAAGAATTATCATAACAAAAAGTTGCAAGGGAACGAGGTGATTTGGAATGAAGAATTATCATAATAAATAGTTGCAAGGGAACGAGGTGGTGTAATGCCTGTACTAGATAAGGATGTAGGATATGGAAAGGATAGTGCCAAAATGGATGGGTTTCCAAACAATTAGAGAAGATTCAAAAGACTTTAGATGTTAAAGGGATGGAACAAGGGATGTTGACATTGAGGAGTTATTGGTTCACAAACAAGAGAGGTTTTTTACTAATATCTTGATGCCTAAGATTCTCAAGTTTATAGTGATGCGATGTAGGATCCAAAGAATCACATCCGATCCTATGAACTTACCATAAAAGCATTTAGGGTTCTGTCTAAAATGATGTTAGATTTTTTTAAACTATCATTAAAAGGGTTTTCAAAGACCTAGTATTTCACATAACCAAAAACTATTAGAGAATCTTAGAAAAAGTTATTTAAGGCTTTCCAAGAGCATTATGTATATAATTTTAAGTTAGAGATTGCCCTTTAGCATATGGAATCATTAAAATAGAATAGTGGTAAGGGTTTTAGTGATTATCTAAGGAGATAGAAGAAGATGATTGCGAAAGTAAGGATGAGGCCAACAGAATGAGAAAACAAGTTAATATAATTATTAGAGGAGATTGTTGAACATAGACACATGCATATGTAGCATGTTGATAAGAACTTCTGAAGACTTAAGGGAAGTAGGGATTTAAGCTAAAGAATTAGAGTTAGACACTATTCAAGGAGGAGGAACTATTAACATTATGGGCAGTCTAAGGGACACAAGACAATTGATGTAAATGTTTATAATCAACTACATAGTTTATGATACATTAAAATGCATTCAAGCAACTTTAGAAGAAGGGGCTTTTAAGGCCCTTTTTTCCTAGACTACCATCAAATAGGTTATCAAAAGGCTATAATGCTAATGCTCATTGTGTTTTTCATGTTATCAACTCAGGCACAGGATGCAAGACTTAGTTGACTCTAAGATCATTGTTCCAAACACCCTAAAACAATCAAGCATTAGGGGAAACCCTTTCGCTAATTGCCAAAGTGTACCACCTCTTACTCAAAGGACCTTTATGATGGCATTAGGGATTATTAAGGAAGTTATGATGGGAACTTTTAAGGAAGCCTCACCTGTTAATGCTATTATGATCATTTGCTAGTAATTCCTAGGACAGCTTGGATGAAGAAGAAGATTAATATGTAAAAGGACACGATGAGGAGAAGATAAGAATGCAAGTGAATCATGTCACTCAAAGTGGTAGGTACTATCCAAATATATAGGTAAAAAAAGAGCCTCAAATAAAAAAAATTAAAATAACTTCTGATAAAGTAGAAGGAAAAGGAAAATGTTGTCTTAAAGTAGTTAAAGAAAATGCTTGCTTAAAATGTTGGAGTTATTGATCACTTCTAATAAGCATAAAAAAACTATGATAAAGGTTTTATCTAGTCTTTCCATTTATAGAAAGGCGTCACCAATAGAGATAATGACTTTGGTAAGAAACTTGAACAAGGGAAAGGTGTTTTTTTTCTAGACAAAGATATGCCATTGAGAGGAAAAAAAAACCATAATATTATGTTACTTATCTCAATTGAAGTGAAAGAGAAGTGCAACCCTTGTGTTATGGTTGATCATGGGTCAAGGATTAACATATGCCCGCTTAAGTTATTGATGAAGTTTGGAATGATTGTTATAGATTTAAAAATTTCAAAAACATTATTCAAGCCCATGATGATAGTAATAGGCCATTTGTCTAAACCTTTAAAACCTTGGTGAAGACTAAAGTCATATAGTTTATTGTGGAGTTTACAATTTTAGACATCCCTAGAGAGACTTGGTACCATCCCCTAGGAGGAAAGCCCTCCATTCTATATCAAAAAGTGAATATCTCATATGAAGAAGGGTTACCATTCATGCTGAGTTAAGCAAAGTGGAGTTAGCAACGAGCATTGTGATGTCACATTTAAAGGGATTTTAGGTAACAAGGATCATTGATGATTGGTTGATCCTAAGGTGGTGAGCATCATGAAAAAAATGAATTTCCTCTTGGGGTGCCACATGTGGTCTTGAATTTTTAGATATTATCACTAATTCGACCAATGTAAGATTAGGGTACTGGAGTAGAGATAAATACAAGGTTAGAGATCCTTAAGGCTCTCAATCAAAGTACTTTATGAAAGAAGAAGAAGTAGAAGAGGAAGAAAAAGAGGGGTACAGTCAGACGAAGATTATTTTGATGACTTAGAAGACATCTCTTTAGAAAAGTGAAGATTAATGAGGAAAGGTTTAGAGTTAGAGAATACCTTGAGATACTTAAGAAGAAGAGTTAGAGGCCTTAGTCTTCAAATTAAAAGAAAGAGAAGAAGAAGACCTTATTTGGACTATGTAAAGTCAATAGGATGATTGGCCCTAGGAAAAGAATGGAAATCTCGAATAAGAAATGAATAACCTAGAAGTAAAAGAGCCACCCAGCTACTAGGAGTGGGGTGTGATGAGCCAAATAGTATTATGGAAGGAAGATATTTAGGCATTAGTATGGAACATATAGATGAGATGATTTAGAGATCTTTTGAAATTGTAGAGTATAAAGGCCATAAAGGGTTGTCATTTGAAGAGGCAAAGAAAGGGACGGATGAGTTAAAAGGGATGGCTTTATAGGAGAGCTTCTTACATATTAAACTAGGTAGTGACTAAATGAACTAAAAGTTTAAAGGATTTATCAAAGTAATGGCTAGTGTTTAAAAAAGACAACCAAAAAAGGTAATGAGTAGTAGGCTAATAGTAATCTAGAGGTTCTCCCTAATCATACTAAGTAAAAAAAAAAAAAAAAAGGACTACTTCAATAAAACAAAAGGTAGAAGACAAAGAACAATCCAACATAAAGGGAGAAACCTAAACTACAACTATACTTACAAAAGCATTCCCTACTGATGACCTTATAGATGCTCTTATTTGTATTTTATTTAAGGATAATGATGTATTCAATTCAAAATTCAAATAAATGAATGATGAATTTACCTACTTATGTGATATTCTTCCTAATGGTATAATATATGACATACATTACTTCATAAACATATTTAACATTAATTATATGCATATCACCACTTTTAATCTTGGTAAATAAAAATCCTAAAGTTTTGCTAATTGTAAGTGATTTCACACCTGAAGAGAGGAGGAAGTTTAAGTAGATATTGAGGAAATACAAGTGGGACTTTGTATGGACTTATGAAGACATATTAGGGGTTGATCGATGGAATGTCGAGTATAGGATTCCTATTTATTAGTGCATGAAACCATTAAAATAAAAGTTTAGGCAATTGTGGCTGAAGTGGAAGTAGTTGGTTAAGGAAGAGGTAGCTAAGAAATTAAGAGCTAAATTTTTAGAAATAATGAACTGCCTAGAGTGGTTGGTTAACATAGTACTAGTGTCGAAGAAAGATGGACAGGTGAGAACATATGTCAATTGTAAGGATTGAAAGTCCCAAGGATGACGTCCCTTAGCCTCACATTGATATGTTAGTAGTTAGTGCTACTACTTGCATCATGTATTCATTCACGGACGATTTTTCAAGGGTGCAACCAAATTTTCATAGCCATCACAAACAAAGTTATGATAGCTTTTATCATAGAATGAGGGACTTATTACTACCTAATGATGCCATTTAGGCTAAAGAATGTCAAGGTAACGTATTAGTGAATGGAAACTGCACTATTCCATGTTATGATGATGCATAAGAAAATGGAAGTCTATGTTAAAGGTATGATGGTGAGGTTAGGGACACATGAAGGGCACTGTAAGGCATTAGAGAAAATTTTATATAAGGTGGATTAGTATGTCCTCGGGCTAAATCCAAAGAAGTGCATGTTCAAAGTCACTTTTGGGAAGTTGCTAGGTCATATAGTGAGTAAGAAAGGGATTAAAATAGACTCAAATAAGGTCAAAGCCATCTAGGATATGCTAACACCTAAGAGTAAAAGAGGAAGTTTGTTGATTCTTAGGACATGTTCAATACATCAACTGATTTACTATAAGATTAACCTCAAACTAGTGGTATGGAATGAGCAGTGCTTATAGGCTTTTGAAAATATCAAGGAATACTTATCTAACTTGTTAGTGTTGAGGCCACCAAAATCAATAGAGATGTTAATTTTGTATTTGATAGTAAAAGACAGGCTTGTGAGGGTAATGCTAGCATAAGAGGATGGTGAAGCAAATAAATGTGTAGTTTATTACCTTAGTAAAAAGCTTCTTCCTTATCGAGAGAAATACAACCAAATTGAGAAGACATGTTTGGTAATGGTTTAGGCCACTAAGAAGTTGCGACACTACTTCCAGTCTTATAATGTGAGGTGGTTTCCAAATTAAATCCAATTAAGTCTTTTATGAAGTGCCATCATTAGTAAGGAAGTTGGCAAAATGGTTGATACTCTTTATTGAATTTGACATAAAATATGTGAAAAAGAAGATAATTAAAGGAAAAATAACTACTAAATACTTGATACAATAGTTAATCATAAAAGGAGAGCAAGAATTACCTTAATTTTTATAAGAGTCGAGGGGTAACAGAATCTAAGGTGTGGAAGATGTATGATAGGGCAATAAATATAAAAAGAGCAAGACAATGATCTTTATTTCACCTGAAGGAAATTTATTATTGATGACTAAAAAGTTTGAGTTTAAAGTGACTAACAATATGACAAAATGTAAGGAATGTGCATTTAGGTTGATTCAAATGAGTGTATAGGTAGTTAAAGTGTTTGGGGATTCTCTTTGGTGGTCTCCTATGTCAATGAGGAGTGAGAGTTAAAAAAGGAACGACTGAGGCCATACCTTGAGTATGTAAAGGTGTTCACCTAAAACTTCCAAAAGATTAAGTTTTATCATATTCCATCAGAGGAGAATATGATGACTGATGCCTTAGCCATTCTAGTTTCCATATAGGATGGACTAAAGAAAATGCCAATGAAGCCATTGCTCACATTCAAATTAAAGACACCTTGCTATGCTAGTGAAAGCATAATATAAGCATTGATAGATGACCTACCATTGTATTATGATGTAAAGGTATTTAGAGGGCGATGCATATCCTAAAGGGGCAAATAAGAAGGATAAAGATACCATCAGAAGATTAGTATCATAATTCATTATTTATGAGGGTAAAATGTACAAACAAATGTCAAATAGATCCATAGGAGGTGTCTAATAAAGGAAGAAACTAGAAGAGTCATGGAAGAGGTGCATGCAATAGTATGTGCACCACACATGAATAAGATAGCTTTAGCCAAAAAAATTATAAGGATGGGGTATTATTGGACCACCATGGAATAATATTGTATTAAGGTTATGAAGGGTTGTCATAAGTGCTAGATTTACAAAAGCCTTAGCCATTTGCTATCATTAAAATTATAGAACTTGACTTTGCCACGACCACTTATGACGTGGGGTATTGACGTCATCAAAGAAGTGAAGTCACATCCATTAGGTGTCACAAATACATTATAGTGGCAATTGACTACTTTTTAAAATTGGTGGAACTCAAGCCCTTTGAAAAATTAAGGGTAAAATAAATGGCTCGATTTATAGAACAAAACCTTATCTGTCACTATTGGGTACCACATTATGTAGTAATAAATAATGGTATATATTTTCAAGTTGAGGTTAAGATCATTTTGAAAAAGTATGGGGTTGTCCATCATAAGTCCTTACCCTTCAAGATGCAAGTAAATGGATCTATAGAGTCAGCTAATAAGAACATCCTAGATAAAATAGTAGAAACTTATAAGGATTGATCGAAAAAGCTATCCTATGCACTATCAGGGTATCATTCTATCTCTAGGATATCTATAAGGATGCCACCTTAGTTCTTAGTATATGAGATGGAACATGTACTACCAGTAAAGATAAAAATGAAGTCTTTTTGGGTCTCACTTGAAGTAAAGGTTTCTGAATATGAATGGATAAGGAATAGGTACAATCAGTTGGCATTACTTAATGAGAAGAGATTGAAAGTCGTATATCATATACAACTATACCAGAAGAGGATAACGTGCACCTTCAATAAAAGAGTTAAGTATGATTAAAGTGGGAGATTTGGTGTTGAAAGAAATGTGACCTCAAGCCTTAGATCCTAGAGGAAAGTTCAAGCAGAATTAGAAAGGTCTCTATGTGGAGAAAGGTCTCTATATGGTTAAATAAATATATATAGATGGGGGAGTGAAGCTATTAGAATTGGATGAGGATGAATTCTCTAAGTTAGTGAATTTAGACTGGCTAAAAAATTATTTCGTGTGAGACGAGAGAAAGGATATAAATAAGCTGCTAGGCTAAAAATTTGAAGGAGTGGTTTAAGCAAAAGTTAGGGCAAAAAAGAAAAAAGAAAAAAAAAAGAAAAGAGAAGAAGAATAAAAGGCGAGGGAGAGTGCCTAGCTAGCAAGGGAACTTGATAGCAAGGTTTGGAGAGCCAGATCAGGCAACAGATAAGAAGAAGACAATAAATCAACCATGAGAATGAAGAACAGGAGAAGGGAGTCAACACATTATGACTAGCAAAATTGGTGGGACATGTTAGTGTGTTATTATCAAAAGTGAAAAATTTTGTATTTCAGTTAGAGACCATATTTTGTTGCTATTTTTGACTACCACACTAGGTGATCGCTAAATAATATCTATTTTATCTAATTTGATCTTTCATTGTCTACAATTAATAATCACAATGAGATAAAATAGTAATAAAAAATATGATCGCTATTTAGAGACCACAAAATGTGGTCACTATTTTAGTGATCACATTAACTTTTTTGGTTACTATTTCATTTAGCAATCAGTATTTTAACTACTATCAAAAGTAATCGCTATTCACATTTGGCAACCACTTAGAAACCATTTTTAGTGATAGCTAAATTATGCCTTTTTTTTTTTTTTTTCTTGTAATGAGATGGTTCTATTCAATTTTGTTTCAATTTGATTATCATTAAAGAATTGATATTGTCTTCAATGTAAAAATCAATTTGATTAAATTTGAGATTTTCTATTCAATTAGATATTTTTTCTATTCTAATATTAGATTTAATTCACAAATCTTCGTATTTCGTGTTTACCTATATTTCTTTTTCCTCTCTTACACTTAGAAGTGTAAATAATATGGTGCAATATTGGAAATGGTTAATTATTTTAATACAATCAATATTAATTATGTTAAAATATAATGTGTATTTTGATATAATCAACTTTAAAAAAGTTAATATCATTATCGCTAATTAATAATGGCATTTTATGGTAACCAAAATTGATATTGTGTACAAAATAATCACATACAAACACACACATATATAAAATTTTTTATAATTATAACCATGCTTTACGAACATAAAATTTAACAAGTTAATTAGAGTAAATTAATCATAATGAAAACATAAATATGATAATTTAAAATTTTATAAATATAGTGCATTTAACATTGCGTAAACGTGGTCACAGGACTAAATATCACAAGACTTACATCCCCTACTTTCACTTTCTCTTAGGGGTGATTGGGTTTAGTTTTGGATCGGTTATTTACAAATACTCAGAACTAACAATGAATAATTTTAAATATCAGTCTAGTTCGGTTCAAATAATTTTAAATTTCTATTCAATTCAGTTTGAATTTAAGTTTTATATTTTATGAAATTATTCATTTACTCCTATTTATTATTTAATTATAAATTATCAATCTATAAAGTTGATTGATAAATAACTTTCATAATTAACTATTAAAATTGTATTAGCTAGTATTTAATTATTTTATTTTTTTGATATTTATTTAAGGATATGTGACTTATATATAGTGTATATATCTTATATTATTTGAAAATATAGTATATATATATATAAAATAAGTTTGAAGTATAGATATATTATCTTATATTTTACGTGTATAATATATATTTTGATTATTCAGTTAAATTTGGTTCGGTATGGTTTGAATATTTTTAATTATTTTTTTTTCAATTTTTTAATCTGATTCAGTATATTCAAAATTCATGTTTACCCTCCTCCCTTGAAACCAAAGAGAAAAAAGCTTTTGTAATGGGTTTGGCTTTCTCATATCATTAGGCCTACAAAATGAAATTTCTCATAATGGGCTTTGGTTTCAACCAAGCACCGCCCGTCTTTTGCTTGAGTTGCTACTCTCCATCATCTCTATTCTCTTGCTACTACTGCGTTCCCAGTAACCAAGCTTTGTGTTTAATATCTGGTCTTTTTTCCCCCTCTTCGTTTTGGGCCATTATTTCAGCATGTCAACTATAAGAAGCCATGATCACGATAGCACCATGGCTGCAACCATCAGCTCAACTATTCTCTCGCGCTAGGTAAAGTCTCTCTCTTTGTTCGGTTGTAGTTTCTTTTGAATTGTAATTGTTATTTTGTTGATGTGTATTTGAGATTGTTCTTATTGGTTTTTCGTTTTGTTATGAGATGGAGGTGATATATAACTGAGAATTCTTTTAGGAGGCAATGTGAAGAAATTAGTGTAGAAATCTTTGTTTCTTTGTTTCTTTTTTTTTAGGGGGAGATTTGTATGAGAGGTGTTTTTGAGCTATTCTACACTCAATTTGTTCTCTCTCTGTTCTTTAAAACTTTGGTATTCATTTTCAGCTCTAATGTGCTTCAACATTTTGGTGGTTGTAAATTATTGGTAAGAGATTGGTTCAATTGTTTCTTCGATTTTGGACGAATTTCAAGCCGCATTTTTCCTTTTAGGTTTGATGATTTTCGTCATTTCAAAATGCTCTTGTTTTCAGGATTTTGAACTGGATTGTTGTAGTTCTTTCTATATTCTGTGTCAAAAGGAAAGAAAAGAATTGGAAACAAAAATAAAAGGAATGAGAATTGGACCACCTTTTTCATTTGGATTGCTTAGATCAAACTGACCAACTGAAAATTCTCCATCATCCCTTCCATTTTCCAACGTTCGAAAACCATTTCTTGGAAAAATATCTACCAAAATTTAAAATTTAAATACCCAACCAAACCCGCAACATGCCATTGAACCCTTCTCTACATTAACCATCTTCACATCCCACATAACCAAAATTCTGAAATAGATTGCTCTGGAAAGTCCAAGTGCCTATTCAAATTTCACACTGTTCACTTCAGTTGCAAATTCCCACTCAGTAACTGAAAGTTAACAACAACCTTCCAGTGACGTAGCAACTAAAATCCAAAGAATCCTTAATAATTACAGAGGTAGCCCAACAAGAATGATTGAGCTTACTCTTAATCCATGCAGCCTGACATTGACAGAAGATCTAATCTTCAGTGTAATCACTGTTATGATTGGAAACCAGCTTTCATATTTTTCAATTGGGTTTCCAAAGGAGGACGAATTTTTCTGGGTTCTAGTGTTTACAATGAGATTCTTGACATTCTTGGAAAAATAAGGCAGTTTGAGGAATTGGCCCAAGTTCTGAACGAAATGTCCAAGAGAGAGGGACTTGTCTATGAGGAAACATATAGAGTTCTTGTTAATAGATGTGCAGCTGCACATAAGGTGGAGGCAATTGAGGTTTTCTATGATAGGAGAGATTTAGAGTTAGAGCTTGACTTGGTTGCATTCCAGAAACTTTTGATGCACGTTGAAGTTGCAGAAACTTTGTTGTATTCTAAAGGAAATGATTTCGACATCTTAATGGCTGTTGTATGTGGGGAAATGTACATGAATCTAAGAGGTTTTGGAAAGACATAATTGGTTCTAAATGCAACCTGGATTTGTTTACTTATGGAACTTTTATTGAAGCCTTAACCAGGAAGGGAAGGTTAGGCACAGCAATGCAACTCTATCATGCCATGTAGGAGAAATAGTGCAAACCAGATGTGGTGAAATGCAATTGAATGATTGATGCATTGTGTTTCAAAAAGATTCTGAGGCCCTGGAGGTTTTTAGACAAATGGTTGAGCGGGCTTGTTTAGCAAATGTGACTATCTACAACTTGCTTACTAGGCATTTGTGCGAAATTTGGAGGATGGAATTATGAGCTTTTAGATGAAATGCAGGACAAGAAAGGGAACTGTGCGCCAAGTGATACAACTTTGAAGTCGTGGCTCAAGGCATTGAAATTCCTGGGGTTTTGGTAAGGATGGAAAGAAATGGATGTGACACACATAACTTGAGCTTGAAATTGCATGTGGATTGGGATTGCAAGGAAAGAGCAAAAGATACTTTGAAGGAGATGGAGAAATATGGTTTGGGACCTGATTGATGGTACTATACTATTATGATTCATTGGTTACATGAAAAGGGAAGAATTAAGGATGCATTGCATTACTTTGGAGAGATGACATCTAATGGAATGGTGCTAGAACCAAGGAGTGAGATATTGGTCAATGCCATGAATATGAAATTGAAGGAAAATATTACTGAACAAGGGGAAGAAGGTGCAATAAATAATGACAAATTAAATTATGACAAATCATCAAGGTCTATGCATAAAAGGAGCAGAAAGATAAAGTTAAGGTAATTTTGCTTCGATTTTAAGCTATGAAGCACGAAAACTTTTGTTGATTTACGTTTCCTCATTTAGAAATATTTCCACGTTAGCTTGTTTTAACGTTTCTCCCACATTTTCTTTTATCCCTGTGTCTGTTTCCATGTTTCCAGGTTTCCACATTTCTATTTCCGTGCTACATAGAGTCTAAGTTAACTAAGACTAAATTACCCTGCAGAAAATGAGATTATAATTGGAGGATTCCAATTTGAATATATATGCTTCAAGATAGTGAGTGATGCTTTCATCTTTGGAGGTAAACAGCAAAACTAAAATGCATCACTTAAATTGACATAAATTTCTTCATAAGCAAAGTCTTAACATAACAGGAATCAATAGATTAGCATAAAAACATCTTATATTGGAGCAATGAATTTTAAGTTCCGTAAAAGCTTTCTTTGCTTCATTTCCAGCTCTGTTTTGCTTTCTTTTTCAACTTTTTGGGTCATTATGATTTTGAATCATGTAAAGGTTACAATCTTCCTTTTATTCTTATTTTACTCGTTTAGAGGTGGGTTGAATTCTTGGATTTGGGGCGAACTTCAGGCCATATTTTTAGAGTTTGGATGATTTTCATCATTTCAAGTTGCTTTTTCTTAATGAAAACGTAAAGGAATAAGCAAATTTTTATGTAAAGAATTGTTGGGCTACCTTTTTAATTTGGAATTTTTGTAAAATTATCTTCTTTTGCTGGCTTCGCTGGTTGCACTTCACAAGTGTATGCTTCTGTTTAGAAGTTATCAGGTTATTTAGCTGAAAGGAGGAAAAGTTTCCCAAGAGGGAAAAAACAAAATGAAAGAAAGAATCAAGAAGTTGATCTGATGAATTTATTCCAATTGATTCTTGTCCTCAATTTGTAGTATAATTATGTTAATAGTTAGAAATTCTCAACATTCTGCACATCTGCTAGAGCTTATAGTCTGCTAAAATGATGTGATTGAGCTTTATATTTTTCCTGTTTTCCTTGATTCCTTGTTGCTGGTGTATAGTTGTTAAATTGGTGCTATTTTTACTCCGGTCAGTGTATGCTAAAATTGATGATTCTGAACTGAAGTAGTGTAAATTGGTTTTAACATTTGCTTGTTGACACATTTGAAAATGAAGGCTAACAGGTTGTCATCTTCTTCAGATGATGAAGTTGGGTAAAAGGCGCAGCTTCTTTCATGAATCCTACATTCTTTTGCATAAGCATTGTTCTTTCTCCACTTCTTCTCCTACTTCAACATTTTCATTTCCATGGATCTCTCCTCATCAAGCTTCAAAAGCAACTCCTTCCATGCCAGATTCCCCAGTCGAAACCTCAAACACACTTGTGAAATCTCAGAGGAAATCTAGGTTCATCTCTCATGAATCTGCCATAAATCTAATCAAACATGAGAGAGATCCACAACGTGCATTAGAAATATTCAACATGGTAGGTGAGCAAAAGGGATTTAATCATAATCATGCCACCTATTCAACCATAATCCATAAGCTTGCTCAGGCCAAGAAGTTTCAGGCAGTTGATGCACTTCTTCATCAGATGACCTACGAAACTTGCAAATTTCATGAAAATATATTCCTTAATCTTATGCAGCATTTTTCTAGGTCCTCTCTACATGAAAGGGTGCTTGAGATGTTTTATGCAATTCAGCCAGTTGTTCGGGAGAAGCCTTCTCTCAAAGCCATCAGTACCTGTCTCAATATATTGATTGAATCAAAGCAGATTGATTTGGCCCAGAAATTTCTATTGCAGGTGAAAGAGAGTCTGAGGTTAAGGCCAAATACCTGTATCTTTAACATTTTACTTAAGCATCATTGCAAAAGTGGGGATCTTGAGTCTGCCTTTGAAGTCATGAAGGAGATGAAGAAGTCTAGGAGATCTTATCCTAATTTGATTACTTACTCTACTCTTATGGATGGGTTATGTGAAGGTGGAAGAATGAAAGAAGCGATTGAGTTGTTCGAGCAGATGGTGTCAAAGGATCAGATATTTCCTGATGCGCTTACTTACAGTGTCCTGATTGATGGCTTTTGCAATGGGGGAAAAGTTGATAGGGCTAGGAAGATACTGGAGTTCATGAGAAATAATGGATGCAATCCAAATGTTTTTAACTATTCAGCCCTGATGAATGGATTTTGTAAGGAAGGAAGGTTGGAGGAGGCCAAAGAGGTTTTTGATGAGATGAAGAGCTTTGGCTTGAAACCTGATACAGTTGGTTACACTACATTGATAAATTGCTTCTGTGGGGCAGGTAGAATAGACAAAGCCATGGAGTTGCTTACAGAGATGTCAATAATGAACTGCAAACCTGATGTTGTGACTTTTAATGTGCTGCTTAAAGGTTTGTGCAGAGAAGGCAGGTTTGATGAGGCTCTTGTGATGCTTGAGAAACTAGTTTATGAGGGTGTCTATCTGAACAAAGGAAGTTACAGGATTGTTTTAAATTTCTTGTGCCAAAAAGGTGAGCTGGAGAAGACTTGTGAACTGTTGGGTTTGATGCTTAATAGAGGTTTTGTTCCGCATCATGCAACTTCAAATGAGTTGTTGGTTTGCCTTTGTAAAGCAGGGATGGTAAGTGATGCCGTTACTGCATTGTTTAAATTAGTAGAAATGGGGTTTAACCCAGAACCCGATTCCTGGTCTGTTTTACTTGAATATACCTGCAGAGAAAGAAAGTTATTGTTTGCATTCGAACTGCTTGATGAGTTAGTTATTACAGATCAGGAAACTTTCCATCATTTTGATCTCAAGTAATGAAATTCTGAACTTTTGTTCATGTTGCTTATTTGTGGCATATTATGCTAATATTGCCAGTATATTTGATGGGGATGAGAAAATTATCCACCATTTATGCTTTCCCAGCAAATGATACAAAATTTTCATCAATTTGTTAGATATTTGCCTTCCATTCTATTCCTTGCCCTTTCAGAGAATATTTAGAACCTTTAGGCCATGTTTGGTTCTTGGAATAGGCTAGGAATAAAATTACCATTCCCCATGGAATGCCTATCCCTAGATTTGGCTAGATTTTTAAACAAGGGAGGTCTATTCTAAGGAATAACTATTCCACAATTTTAAAGAATAGGAATTCCGTACTAAAATAAAGAAAGGTTATTCCACATACAAAGCAATAATAAATTTCCCTTTTACCATTTGGATTTTCTCTCCTGTTCGGTCTCCATCCATGAGAGAGCCACCCTCTCCACCGTGCAAGCTACAATCTCACAGCTCCACCTCTGACGAAGCTGTAGGATTATTTGATGATTGGCGTATGTAGTGCCCGTGACAATTTAGCAGGTCTGAACCCTTATTTAACCCCCTTATTTCCTGATATCTTCTTATGCATAGACATCTCATCAACGATGAGCTTCAATTTTTAAATTCATGCCCTAATGATTTTATTTGTTTTTGTTTTCAAATTGATCATAAAGCATATGAGCAACACATTTCCATTTTTTCATAAGCTCTGCTTGATTGTTCAGAATCGATTGGTCAGGAAAGCAAAGAAGAAGAAATTTTAGAATTCTAGTGATTTTGTAGATTTCTTTAATATAGTGTGCTAGCTCCTGTAATTTGATTTCAAGATACAAATTCTGCTTTCAGTTTATGTAAGAATTTGAAAATAATTAGGGATTGGGGAGCTAAATTTCACCCAGTACATTATATTTAGTTGAGTTCAGAGATGGTGGGTGAAATTAAACTGGGATTAAGTTTCAATGTCAATTTCATATTCAAGTCATATGTACCAAGAGTTAAGTAGTGCACGTACCAAAAAGTAAAGAGAATGCCCATATCATCTCTATGCCCATAAAAATATTTATTATATTACTGTTAATTAATAAATAACTACCAATTTTTCTTTTTTTATCTTAAGTTTTCGTAAGATTGGTTGTGCATCAGTATTTTTGAGGCAATTTTATGTTGTCCTACTGAATGATTCCTGATTATTGTTTTTAAGGCAAATAAGTTTGTAGATTTACATAGATAATCAACTGAGAGAGGGCCCTATGGAAATTTTGCAATAGAAATCTTCATATTCAAATGGCATTCTTTCTCAGTTGAAGATTTGAAGATGCAAACTCTGCGTTCGGTTTATTCTATTTTGCAACAGAAATCTTCAAACGGAAGGAGAATGCCATGGATGGTTATTTGTCAATGACGATGAAAATTTATGATTCTTGTAAAATGTGGTTTATTGCCATCAAAGAGACTATTTGGGAAAAATAACTGGAAAATTCTGTTTCTTTCTTCTAAAATGTGATTTATTACCATGGAAGAAAGTATGTGTGAAAATAAATGGAGATTTCTAATTTTTGCTTGAATGTCTGAAGTACAAATATCTGAGTTAAGATATATTTTTTTTGTTGATTGTGAAGTTTTTGAGCTACATGTTTATGTTGTGAAGTTTTTTGAACTACATGTTTATGATAGGATGATGAGGGAACTCCACTCATAAAGGAAACTAGTTGATGATATTGCCGAGTGCTTAAAAGGAGAAATTCTAATATAGAATTCATCACATCAAATTATGCAATATCTAATCACAATCTTCTATATATAGTATTTTCTCATTTTTCAGATGACGGTTCGGAATTATTTCAATATCACTAGTCGAAAGCATATTATGCATAAGCTTTTTATTGGATAGTCCATAATCTGATGTGTTGAACTCAGACCATGAAAAAATTTATCCTAAATTAGACACCATTTTATCCACAAATTATTTCAGCCAAAAAGTCAACCCATGCTCTTGGGTTGGTGGTAACAATCTGTTTTATAATTTATTCTTTGTTGAGTTCTATTCTGTTTGCTACTATGATGCTGAATGAAGGTTTTGCCTATAGTATGGTTGTTTTAATTCAGATATGACTTTAAGGATAATTAGTGACGCAAATCAGTTTTTCACTGAGAAAATCTTAGAGCATCATGGATTATTGGGATGCTTCTCACAGATCAGCACAAATCCAGTCTTTGTAGATAGTGAGGGAAGGCTTAAGATTTCTTTATCACGATTTGAGTTCACCTTCTCATAGTTGCCATTTGTGCCTTTTAAATTTGTGAAGGTAAAGACTATTTTAATTATGGTGACTAGTTTGAGTAGATAGCTTAGTATATATCAAGAGAAATTATTTCATGATCTGAGTTCACCATGTTAGATTATAGGCTATCTAAGAAGAGGCCTGTATGCAATACACTTTTGGGTAGTGTTTTTGAAATAACTACGAACTGCCATCTAAAAAATACGAAACCACCATGCATGTTAGATTGTGATGGATGGTTCATAATCTGACGTAATGAACCCAGTTCATTGCGAAGATTTCTCTTAAAGGAGTCATGTTATAAATTTGGGTAATTTGTATTGATTGGTTCAAATCCTATTTCAATGATAAAAAAATTATTTTCATTGTTGTAGTAATTCAATTATTATTATTAATATAATAAAGTCTAGTAAGTTAATTTTGGCCAAATTTTACTAAAATTATCGAGATTTAATAATTTTTAATAAATAATTATATTTTTTGTAAAGTTCATTTTTGGCTATAAATTAAATGATAATTTTTTTAGCAAGAATTTGATGAAAATTAGGTAATTAATCTTGATTGTGATATTAATCTTGATTTTGTTATAATTGTAATAGAATTTGGCTCATAATTAAGTGATATTTGTATAAATTACTATATGACTTAGCTATTTGCATTGTTTCATGCGTGAAGTGATATCATTGTTTAGCCATACATAGAGGGAGCTCGAATGGAAGGCTATTAGTCAAATTTTTTTAGAAATTGAGAATTTAATTAAATTGACTAGTTTTATTATCAGCATGACAATTTTGTTTTTAACCGATTGAGATTTTGGTTGGAATTTTATTGATAGAATTGATGCTTATGATGTTTCTCCCTGTTATATGAAAAGATTTAAGGTCATCTTAAAATCACATTGAGCTATACCAATTCTGATGTTATCAATAAACTTTCAAATGCAACACATCTTGCATCTTTGCTAGATACTTGAAAAATTTTACTAGCGCTAGTGTTTGTGTCAACCTTCTCTTCCTTGGTTTAGTGGGTGTAATTCTTTCATAAACACCATTTGCAATAATACTATTTGTCTACGCAGCATAGTGGTTAACCTTCAAATTGATCATTAAGCAATGCTTTAAGTTATTGTGAATTACATCCTTGCATTATATGCAACCATCATTTTCAAACATTTTATCTATGATTTTGATATTGTGAGGCTTATAGAGGTAGTAGGTTGGGCTGTCTTCTTTGGTTGAGGGAAATCCAGTCTGTTACCAAAAATCTACTTTGATACTTAAGTGAGTCAGTCTACTTGAGAGATAAAGTTTGTGTATATGAGAGTAGAATGAATGAAATATTTGGTGGTGACCTTTTATATAGTGGTTGGAATGACATGTATTCATGTTGGATTAGGACTTTGATTCTTCTGGATGAGGAGTGTCTTTTCCTAATGAGACTTAACTTCCGACGAGAGTTATCATTTCTTGATTAGGATGAGTTATATGCTAAAAAGTCGCATGTGAGTCAATTCAACACTGCCATATAAGCTAAAAGCCCATTTTAGGCTGGGCTGGATTTATGAATAGTTATACTGCGGAGTCTTATAAGATTCAACAAGTCCTTACATGTGATTTAAAGGTATGGTAATTGACCAAATTTGTGCATCCACCATTCAAAACAAAAGAAAAAGATTGGTAACTTCTATCCAAATCTGAAACTTGGAAAAGGTGATTATGTGATGCCGAGGAAGAATTATCTCTTATGAATTGCATTTACAGTAATCCAACGCTTTTTGAAGGCCAAGGTTGATGAGTGTAATAGTGGAGAGGAGCTTGAGAAGATTCTTCTTCACCTTATAAACAAATCTCCAGTAATAACATTAAGATTTGCAATTCTAATCCGTCGAGTACATCAAAATGCAAGATCTCCCCTGATGAAGCATGTACTCAAACAATCTTCGTTCCTCATTAATTTAGACAATAGAATTAGCACTCATAGTATGAAAAGTACCATCATTAGAATTAGATAGTTAGTGTTCTTTTAACTCTAATATTTGATAACACATATGAATTAAAGGTAATGGTTTCATGATTTTTTTTTGGCTTGTTCCTAACTTGAGTTTTATGGCTACCTTTTTATTTTTATTTATGTTTAAGGATGTATCTAATGTGACAAAGCATCATTTCAAGTTTAGATACATTAATGTGTGTTGTTTCGATTGTGATGAGTGGTTATGGCAAAACCCATGATGGTCAGGCATCTCATCTGCCTAATTAATTTTTGGTCTTATAAAATTTATTCTCGCCTCAGTTAATTGTTGATAGACGTGAGTTATTGAAATTTGATTTTTAAGCTTTGAGTTATTGAAAATTGTTTAAGGAATTTAATTTCAGGTTATCATTTTTTTTATGTATAATTTTCTATGATTTCTAGTTGGTGTAAATAAGGATATTATATCAAGTTAATACAAGTTTTACTATTATTTCCTCCTTTATTGTCGATTATACTGTGACCATAGTATAAATATTAGAATCTTAGCTTAGAATAAGAAGGCAGTTTAAAGTAGATTCAAATTTTAAAATTTATTTTTGATAGAAGGTTTGTGTCGAACTTCATGGGAGAATAACCAGGATACCAATTTGAAGACTTTCAACTTTAATTCATTTAGCCATGACATCAACAAATGCAAGCAATACTAATCGTTCCTAATTACAAGCAGACTTATTTTTTTCTTTACTCAGTATAAAATTTGATTAGTTTTCTTGCTAAAATTAATATTTTAATAGAAATCAAAGTTCTAATTAGCTCAAGCTCTAGAGATAGCAAAAAGAAAATTTTGTCTTCACCGCTATCAATAGAATAATAGTAGAAAGAATTCAAACCATATAAACAAACAAGTTTGCACATTGCAAGCGAACCAATAAAGCATTAATCGGACCGGCAAAAAGGCTGGATTGGGTTATTTTGGTTTAGATAATTTTCGAGTAGATTATTTTAAGATCAAATTGGGTTTTGATAGAATTCAGATAATCTATTAAGGCTTGTATATAGAAAAAATTTTAGATCAAATTTCTGATTTATTCTTTAAATAATATTTTGAGTCAGATTGGGTCTAAACATTTGTTATTCAATTTTTAAATATCCATTTAGATTTTTATAATCTATGTAATATTTTTTTTTATAATTTATTAAGAAAAAAATGAATTTCTTTAAAAAATATTTTAATCACATAAAATTTATATAAATAAAATTTGATTAAATTTTTTATTTTATTTAAATATTTAATAAATTGAATATAATTTATTTTTTAAACAAATAATTATATATAATTAAAATAAGTAATTAAACTAAATCCATACAAAATTATATTCAAGTTATATATTATAATTTAAACTAATCCACAAACAATCATATAGTGTCTAATGATAACAAACCACTTAGTAAAAGAAATTTTATATATTATGATAAAATTAATTTTATCTTAATATATGGTTTTATCGTGACAAAAATAAATTTGCCATAATTATTATCTTAAATTATTTAAGAAATTATGATAAAAATTTTTGCCATAAGAAATGACTCTATACGATAAATTATGGTATGAACTATTTTCTTATAATATTTATCACAATATTTTGGCGTTAAATTTTTAGAGCTCACTAAATTACATATTTAGAGAAAAGTAAGATTATCACAATAATATTTTTGACAATATATTAAATCATTTAAATAATTATAGCAAAATTATTTTATCACAATAAATGACTTATATTCTTACCAAATAACTTGTTACGATTAATAAGAAATTATGATTTAGGCATATGAAAAGACACAATAAAGTTAAAATAAATTTTATTAAAAAATATAAAATATCACTATGTTCAAAAATAAAAATAAAGTTGAAGTTGAATTTAAATTTAAATTTATTTGATTAAATAATCTAATTATTCTAAAAAATAAATTTCTTTTTTCTTTACTTTAATTATTCTATCTTATATATATATTTAATAACAAAAATTTAAATTTTTTTTTATGTTGTCACTTAGTCAATTGAATCGGGTCATATTAACCTATTTGGAGTAGTTTTGATCCAATTCGTTGGATTTAATTGAATCCCAACATCAACATAAGGGAACAAAGAAGTCTCATTAAAACATAAAATGCCTTTGAACTTGCATGTCTCACGCAATGATGCAGATTCAATATCAAGAGTGATAAGATCTCATTTTGTTTAGCTTTGGTTTAAGGTATTAAGACAAATTTAGGTCTCTAGATTAATTATCAACAAAGCCATAATAATAGGCACTCATATGAATTAAATAATGCTGAAGCTACAACCATATGATAACATATAATCTATACCTTTAACTTATGAAATTAAAGCAAGAAGAGGTATTGGCCCCAAAATTACTCTCAGTTGCTAAGATATAATTGTCTCAACCTCTAAAGTGATTAATATTGATAAATATTTTGAATAATCCCAAAATCAAGAGAAGTTCTAACCTTTTATTTTTGTATTTGTGCTTGTAATTTTTGTCAATATTTACATAAAAGTGTTATTGACTCCAAAGGATAAAGGCAAAGGCACACCTTAAAGACAATGTTTTAGAAGACAGATCAAGGCCATAAGGAGAGGGATGCTTAACCTTTTAAATGATTTTAAGGATAAAGGTAAAGCATATGGAAAGATGATGTGTCTACCAAAAAGTATAGGGATATTTATTTTAACCCTTAATATGCTTTTTAAAAATAGGGACAAAACATCTTAAGATATAAACCTTGAGCATATTGAAGGCATTTGGTGCAAAGACAAAGATAAAAGGAGAAAGAGAAGACTAAACGCTTCAATGAACATGAAAAGTAAACTAACAATCATGGAAGAAAACAATAAGCATTAACAATGAACAATGAGCATGGAAAAAGTCTTCAGAAAGTACTTTAACTCATATGCTTGATTTGAAAATGGCTTAATGATCGTAAAAATAATAAACAATGATAATTAGAGTACTCAATAAGCGTGAAAATATCCAATAACCATTGTGAAAATCTTTAGGAAGCACCTCAACTAGTCTTTTAGATTTTTGAAAGTCATCAATGATCATGGCAAAATTCTAACACGCGTTGACAGATGGGTCCAACAATTGTTGTGAACAACTAATGATCATTAGAAATAGATGTTAGAATTTCAATGATTGTAAGATAGATTCAATGACTATTGATAGATTGTATTGGTAAGTTTTTTAAAAGCTAAAAATTTATGCTACTTGTACCTACTGACTAGTTTTTAAGGATTTTATATATTTAAAGATCCTCATTTGAAGTTCAAGAAATAAGAGAGGTATAATAAGCCTTATCTTTATGTGTAAATCATCTTAGGATGTTGCTTTGAATTTTTAGATAATGAAAGTTTTATGTGATTTGTAACTGACATTGAGGTAGTGAGAGTATATTCATTTTTACTATTAAATTATATTTATTGCCTATCACATAGACTTTGACACTAGCAAAAGTTTCAATTCTTTGTTTAGTGAAATAGGTTGGTATTGTGCCTATAAAAATACCAAATGGTGTATTTTAGTTCTTTTAAGCCTCATAAAAAGATGGATTATAAATAGATTGTATTTGATCCTTAAAAAGATAGAAAAAGAAAATGGATGTAGGCATAATGCTGAATTACTACAAATTTTGGCATTGATTTTTTCCTTCCACTTTTTCAATTTTTAAAAGCAATCAATCCATCTTATTCCTTTGAGTTGTCATCCTCATAAAAGAACTAATAAGAAAAAAAGATTAAAAAAAAAACTAAATCCAAGTGATAGAGGCTTGAGGTATGAGTATTTTTGGTGAGGTTGTAGAACCTCCCTTTTTTCTTCAACTGGGATATTCATAAAGGATTTCTACCTTATGAAGATTAGACATTAAGTCACACGTTCCATATGTTGAACCTAAGGAGATTAATGAACCAAGCTTATTTTGATGATTATAAACATATCTAAAAGCTAACTCTTGTCCAAGTTATATCTAAAAGCTAACTCTTGTCGAATTTAGTGTCTAAAAAATTGCAGGCACATCAATCTTTTGATTCAAGGCTTTTGAAAAAAGAATTTGGTTAAAAATTCTAAGTATTCAAAGCCAATAGGTGTTGTTGCATTTCAACAGGCATTGTGACTTCATCAACGGGCATTGAAGATTCTCAACAAGCATTGACATGACACCTAAATATGAGTAAAGTCTTCTAAACCTCTCAACCATTGACTCTCTCAAGAATCAACAAAAATTAGATGACTCAAACACTTGAGCTTCACAAATTTACCTTCACAATGAGCGTTGCATTTTCACAACGAGCATGGCTCATCGATACAATGACTTGATGTGAAAAAAACTCTTAAAGCCTCGACACTGGTGTTGGCATTTTACCAACATTAAAAAAGATCCTAGGCAAAGTTAAAGGTTCTAGACCCTTTAATGGGGGCACTTTCATATTTGTAATAAGCAATGAGATCCTCTTTAATGGGAATTAAAAGCAAGGAAACAACCATTGATGCATTGCAAAAAAACTTAAAAAATAGAGCATCAAGTCCACATCTTGCTAGAAACTTCAACATGCATTGTCCATATCTCAACAAGACTTGAAGTTGAATTCCAATAGGCATAAAGAAGTTCTAACAATCGTTAAAGGAGTTGGTGACTAAAAAATTAAGAAAGTCAGAAAAGGAGCATTTAGTCAAATCTCTCTGTAATGGCTAGTTCTAATGGGCATTTCAATAAAATCAATGGGCGTTGAACTAGTATTCTCATCTAAGAACAAGTGTGGAGATTGTCCAACAAGCATTGAGTGACTACTCTATGACATAGAGTAACAACCTTATTTCTAATGGCTAGTTCCATGTCTCTGCCTATAAAAGGACCCTCCCACAATAGAAATAGGCAGAGAAAAAAGGGTAAAAAATAAGTATATTCTGTTGTGAAAGTAATCTTTAATAAAAAGGATGAAACAAGTGTGATCTAGCTTCAAGGGAAGATCATTGTCAAAAACTTACAAAAGTCATCTTCAAAACATAGTAAAAGAACAACCTTTAAGACTTCTCTCAAAACTCTCCACTAAATTAAGCATATCTTATGAGTGCATTCCTTTGTGCTTATTGCTTGAGTGAAAGTGTACTTTCTCTTCTTCTAAGTTGTAAATTCTTTTGAGAAAGTTTATGGTTAGGAGATCTTAAAAGATCCAAAACCATTCTTGTGAAAGGTTTAAGGTAGTACCTGCAAACTACTTTGGGAAATGATTTAGTAGCACCTAAAAGTCTACTTGTAATGACTTGAAAACTACTGTTATAAGGTGGTTGATAGCACCTAAAAGCTATCTAGATAGTGAAAAGCTCTAGTGGGTAAACTAGAGGAGAGGACGTAGGTAAGTTTGTGCCTCTATAAATTGGTTGTCTCGATTCTTCATTATTTCCACATTTAGTTTTAATTGTTTTTACTTGTCATTACCCTATTCAACCTCCCTTTTAGGGCACAAAGGGACAACACTATATAGTTGTTGAGCCCATGTATCATAATACATTTTAGAACTTTGAGTGAGATCAACCTTTTATTAGACTATGCCTTTTCTAACTTCTAATTTTTCAGTATTTGTTTGCGGTGCATCCAATGTTTCATACCTCGAGACTTGGCTCCTATATTTTAGATAACTTAGCGATAAACAATGACTAGTTATTATACCATGCACCCCGAACTTTGATGCTACACGATTTAGATGCCCAAAAACATATGCAGACATCAAACATCCCAGTTAAAAGCATGTGGAGATCATTGTTATCCCTTGGCACCAAGAAGGGAGGTTGAATTGATGTATAAGAATTTAAAAGACAAAAAAGAGGGGAAGAAGAATGAGTAGAATTGAGACAATGATTTATAGTGGTTCGGATATAATCTACCCTACGTCCACTCCCCAATCTACCAATTGGGTATTTCACTATCTCAAGGTGTTTTCAAGCTCACACTCAACTTGT
>CATIWR010080534.1:0-85277 GCA_949677035.1 Omphalea diandra
ACCGATGTGCTTGAAATCCTAAGTTGGAAAGTAAGAGTGGTATCTAGACAGTGGATGTTCAAAGCACATGATAAGAGAAGGGGAGTTCTTCATGCAACTAGAAAAATCTAAAAGACTTGGAAATGTATCATTTGGAGACAATGGAAAAACCAAAATCATTGACACAGGTAAAGTTGGTTAGGATGTTGACTTACCCATTATTGATAAAGTTTTGCTTATTGATGGACTCAAACATAATCTACTAAGTGTAAGTTAGCTTTATGACAAAGACCTAAGAGTTATGTTTGAACCACAAGCTTACTATATATCAAGGATTAGTGACAACAAAATCTTGTTCATTGGTATGAGAATTCATAACATTTTTGTCATTGATTTAAATTCTCTTATTATGCAAAGTGTCTGGTATCTATAATGAATGAAGGGAAAACTTGGCATAGAAGGCTAGGACATTTAGGCGTGGAACTTCTTAACAAGTTGAAAAAGAGAAACTCGGTTGAAGGTCTACCTTAAATCAAGTTTGCATAGGAAGGTGTTTATAGAGCATGTCAAAAAGGAAAATAGGTAAAATCTTCATTCAAAGCCAAAAACATGGTAAGTTCATTTAGACCCTTGCAATTGCTTCATATGGACTTGTTTAGACCCACTAGAGTATCTAGCATAGGAGGCATGCATTATCCATTTGTCATTATAGATGATTACTTTAGGTACTAGGGTGTTATCCTTCCTCATTAGGACTTTTGTTTTAATGTCTTTAAGAGCTTTACTAAGAGAATTCAAAACCAAAAGGATTTGAAGATCTCTTCAATTAGAAGTGACCATGTAGGAGAGTTTGAAAATGCTTAATTCCATAGCTTTTGTGCTGAGTATCGTATCTCACATAGCTTTTCAACTTCTAGAACACCACAACATAATCGTGTAGTAGAAAAAAAGAAAAGAACTTTTCAAGAAATGGCTAGGACCATGTTAAATGAGTACAATCTTCCTAAATACTTATGGGCTGAAGTTGTGAACATTTCTTTTTACATGTTAAAAAGAGTATTGGTTATGCCTTTATTGAAAAAAAAACTCCCTACGAGTTATGAAACAATAGGAAACCCAAGATTGCAGATTTTAGAGTCTTTGATTACAAGTGTTCTATTCTAAACACTGAGGATAACCTTAGTAAATTTGACTCTAAATCTGATGAAGGGATTTTCCTTGGATACTTTACTACCAGCAAAGGGTATAGAGTCTTCAACAACAGAACTCTTATTATTGAAAAGTCTATGCATATTATTTTTGATGAATTTGATCCCACTTCTTCAAGAAAAGAAGAAGATGCTAATAATCTTGCAGGTTTAATAAGTAAGCTAAATATTGGAAAAGAAGGGAAGAATGTCGATAAGCTATAAGAAATGAGGAGTGAAGAAAATTTAGATCAACTTCTTCCTACTACAAATGAAGAAGAACTTAGCTAGAAAGGGACTGGGGCTTCAAGAAAGATCATCCAAGAGATCTCATCATAGGTGATCCATTAAGTCGGGTAACAACTAGATCATCATTTAGAAATACATGTACCAATCTTGCTTTTGTTTCCTTTATTGAGCCTAAGACCATAAATGAGGCCATAAAAGATGCACTTTGAAAGGAACAAAGTATGGACCTTAGTTCCTAGACCTAAAAAACATTCCATTATTGGAACCAATTGGTCTTTAGGAATAAGCTTGATGAACATGAAACCATAATTAGAAACAAAGCTTGGTTAGTAGCTAAAGGCTATAATAAAGAAGAGGGAATTGACTTTTATGAGACATTTGTCCTTATAGTAAGGTTGGAAGCCATTAGGAT
Source organism: Omphalea diandra (assembly GCA_949677035.1). Taxonomy (NCBI): domain Eukaryota; kingdom Viridiplantae; phylum Streptophyta; class Magnoliopsida; order Malpighiales; family Euphorbiaceae; genus Omphalea; species Omphalea diandra. The sequence goes on from CATIWR010080534.1 coordinate 1,828, forward strand.
TTTACTTGCATTTACTTCTTATATGAATTTTAATTATATCAAATAGGTGTTAAGAGTGCTTTCCTTAATTGCTTCATTAATGAAAAAGTTTATGTTGAACAACCTGCTGGTTTTGAAAGCCATTGCTTTCCTATGCATATATTCAAGCTCACTAAAGCCTTATATGGCTTGAAACATGCTCTAAAAGCTGGGTATGAAAGGTTGAGCAACTTTCTTATAAACAAAGGATTCTCCAAAAGGTTTATAGACACAACACTCTTCTCTAAGGAGAAGAATGAAGACTTTTTACTTATGTAAATATATATAGATGATATCATTTTTAGTGCCACTAATGGTTGCTTGTGTGAAGATTTCTCTAAAGTGATGAAAAATGAGTTTAAGATGAGTATGATGGGAGAACTCAAGTTCCTTTTTGGATTACAAATCAATCAAGTAAAGGAGGGAATCTTCATCAACTAAACCAAATACATAAGACAACTAATCAAAAGATTTGGCATGGAAAATAATAAACCATGTAAAACTCTAATGAACACTAATATCAAATGAAGCACAAATGAACATGGTAAAGTTGTGGATCAAAAGTTGTATAGAGGTATGATTGTAGCCTTCTCTATCTAACTACATATAGGCTTGATATTACATTTAGTGTATGGTTATGTGCAAGATATCAGTTTAATCTCGAGGAGTCTCACTTGCATGCTGTAAAAGACATATTCAAATACCTTAATATTACTCCTAACTTAGAACTTTGGTATCATAAGAGTTCTTCATTAGAGTTAAAAGCATTTTCAGATGCTGATTTTGTAGGGTGTACCTTAGATAGAAAAAGCACTTTAGGCACATGTCAATTTCTTAGTGAATGTTGCTTAAATCCTATGGATGAAGCAATAACTTCTTGATTACAAGGTTATTGTAAATCTAGTGGCCATCAAATGTGATAATACTAGTGCCATCAACTCGTCTAGGAATTCCATTAAGCACTTTAAGAGTAAACATATAAATATAAGACATCACTTTATCAGGGATCATATTAGTAATGGTGATATCTTATTATAATTTGTTGATACTAACCTTCAATTGGTAGATATTTTTACTAAACCTTTTTGTGATGAAAGGATGCAATTCAGCAAATGAGAACTTAGAATTGATGGAAGTATATTGAGTTAACACCAACAGGTTCTTCTCTTTTACCCTTGTTAATTTAGGCATAATCTTTGTTGATTGATTATTGATGTGTTATGTGTTATGTGAATTGACTTCAAGTAAAGTCTTTAGATTCCATAAGCTAAAGATTTTTAATTATTTTTTGTCTTGATCAAAGGTCCCTTTATTAATTGAATTCATAACTATATCATTAAGTTTGATTAATAACTTACAATAACTTAGCTTTGAAAATGTTTAAAAAATCTGTTTTAAACTTGGTTTTGCTTTGGAAAACATGGCCAATGATCATTATTAATTTGCTAATGAACGTTCCATTGTTTATGATTTAAACCTTATGTTTCTTTATACCCTTATGATCATTATGAATTCCAATGGCCATTGTTCTTCACCCAATAGGCATTGCGAGCAGTAACTATTGTTGAATGAAGAACACTTGCTTGAACTAGCTAATAGTCATGTCCAATAGTGGTTGTTTCACTCATAACAACCGTTGAACACTTCCAATAGTCATATTTTTTGAAGAGATATAGAGCTGTTCACACTCTTATATGTATACTCCCAAAACCCTAAAGTTGTTTTGCTTTTGCTCTATATATATATATATATATATATATATATATATATATATATATATATATATCTTTTTGCTTTTCTTGTTTCCTTTGTCTATCACTTGCATCATTCACCAATCACGATATCAAATGGCACCCAAAGCTGAAAGAACCATGAGATGTAAATAACCTACTCGAAAAAACCTATAACCCTCCTACTTAAGTTCAAAAACTGAGGAAAGCTTAGCCTGAATATTTTCTTAACAGAAGAAAAGGTCAAGTGAACCATCCTCCATTATTCAATCCTCAAAGAAGGTCTAGTCTATTCCACAATCGAAAGGGAAAGGAAAGGTGACAAAATTAAAGCAAATTGCCCTCATTATCCAAAAATTACACCTCAAGATTGACGAAGGGAAGGAATTGGCACTAAAACTCCTCAAGAGACATCTAATGAGAGGTGAGTTCTTTGAATGGACTGATATACAAAGGTATGGGTTGGCAGATCAAGTAGAAGAATTAATGACAATGATAGGATTGGAACTCTTTTGTCACATTAATGAGCCTCCTATTTAGAGCTTATAGTTGAGTTCTTGGCTGCTCTAGAAGTTTTAGGAGGTGATTATCATGCATACGCATAGGAATGGACCATCAATTTCAGACTATTCATGAAGAAGTACAAAGTAAGGCCAAGTGAATTGGCTAAATGCTTTGATGCCAATGCTACTAGAGTAACAGAGCATCCCCCCACTTTTGAAGTGGATGTGAACCAGTTCTAGAAGTCAATCATAGATGAAAAGCTACTACAATAGTAATAACAACAAGACATCTAAGATAAAAAGTCAATCTTTGAGGATCACACATCGATTTATAACTTAGAACACTAATGGTAGAACCCAATCAAATGGAAATTGCACCATCACAAACCTTTGCTATCTCTGGTGTATGAAGAATAAATAAAGAATAAACGCACCCTTATTATTAATGCAAAGGATAGACAATCAAGTGGATAAGGGAAATGAGTTCATGATAGGGCATTACATCTCTAGAATTGCCAAGTATGTGAAGGCCATACCTTTAATAGAATATGAACTTGAAGTAAGGAACATTATGTTGGAGAAACTGCCACGTAGTGAGTCCATTAGTGAAAAGATGTTGCTAAGTATAAGGATCCTTCAAAGGCTTAACTCTGGACTAATAAAAAGAATTCTCAAAGAAGGAGAAGGCCTTGGACCAGGTCAAGATGATGAAGAAGTTGAGGAAACCATCTGAGTAGTGATTGCTACTGTGGAAGGGATAGGTATAAGTACTCTTGCTCTTACACCTATTACTGCTTTTGCTACTCCTCTCATAGACTATGAGAGAAACGTTCTTGATCAACTTGTAACACTCTTAAGTGTTGTTCAAAAGATTGAATCCTCCATGATCTCTCTTTACCAAAAAATACAAACATTGTAAATAGATATGAAAGATGTAAACTAAACCCTAGATTGGATAATTGAAGGACTAAACTTACAACTTGGTACTCTAACTACTCTAGAAGAGTCAAAGGCAGTAGCTAAGCCTAAGGACAAGCCTTAGAACCATCTCTAGGATCCTCACCTTTAATCATTTTCATATGCATATTTTCTTTTTGTTTCATTTTTGTTATCTTCTCTTTTTTTTTTCTCAGAAAATGTTGATGTAAAGGACAACATTTCTTTAATGAATATAAGTTACTTGAGTTATCTTTGTTATTTCTTTACTTATGTGTTGCTTTTTGATAATGATAAAGGGGGAGAAATAACTAAGTATAAGAATAAGGGAGTGTAGAATTGGTATTAAATGCAAGAACAAGGCAAGCCAAGAAAGAATAAAATGTATATGACTTATTTGATTTTGTTTTAGAACTTGGTGTGTATAACTTGCCTTAATAGTGAATAAATAATGAAACAAAAGGGAGTAAAATAACTCTTTATAACTGATATATTTCTTTGTTATACTTAAATTTTTATGATGTACATTTCTTGCAAAGACTATTTACCCATAATACATTATTTGTAATTATTAGAAAGGGGGAGAATGTTGGACCTAGCTTAGGAGTATTGGTAAATAAAGCTTCTTTTGATGATTATAAACACATCTAAATGCTAACTCTTTTTCAAGTTGGTATGTAAGATCTTGTAGGTACGTCAATCATTTGACCAAAGTTTTTAAAAAGAAGTGTTCTTAGAAAAACTCTAAGTATTCAAAGCCAACAAGTGTTATTACATTTCAATAAGTGGTATGACTTTATCAATGAGTGTTGAAGATTCTCAATAGGCATTGAAATGACAACCAAAATGTAAGTTAAGGTTTATGGACACCTCAACCATTAACTCTCTCATAGTATAACATACGTTAGATGTTGAAATCACTTGAGCTTTGCAAGTTAACCTTTACAATGGGCGTGGCTCATCGATACCTCAACAGGCATTATAGCAAATGACTTGATGTGAACAGAACCTTTGAAGTCTCAACACAAGCATTGGACTTATACCAACGGGCATTAGAAAAGCACCAAGGATGAGCTAGAGTTTCTGGACATTGCAATAGGGGATGTTTGAATGTTTGACAGGCATTGAACCAAAGCCAATAGTCGTTGAAACACTATACAAATTCTTGACAAACAAAGCATTAAGTTCACATCCTCTTGGAGATTTGTAATGGGCATTGTCCATATCCCAATAAAGTTAAAGTTTAATTCCAATAAGCATTGAGAAACTCCAATAGTCATTGAAGCAGTTGGTGACTAAAAAATTGAGAAGATTAGAAAAGGAGCGTCTAGACAAATCTCTTTCTAATAGCTAGTTCTATTGGGTATTTTAATAAAATCAATGGCCATTGAAGTTGCATTGTCACCTAACAACAAACGTGGAGATTGTCCAACAGGCATTGAATGACTACTTTATGACATGGAGTGAAAGTCTTCCGTCTTGCGACTAGTTTCGTGCCTCTACCTATAAAAGGACTCTCCCAAAACAGGATCAAATAGAAAAAAAGTGAAAAATGATAAAAATGAGTTTATTTTGTTATGAAAACTAACTTTAGTAAAAGGTGTGAAACAAGTGTGATCTACCTTTAAGGGAAGATCAATTGTCAAAGCTTGCATAAGACTTCTTCAAAAACAAAGGTGAAGAACATGCTTAAGACATCTCTAAAAACTCTTCGCCAAGTTAAACATAATTTGTAAGTATTGTCATTATTATTTATTGCTTGAGTGAGAGTGTTCTTTTTCATCTTTAAATTGCAAATTCTTGAGAAAAAGGTTTTTTTTTTTTGTTTAAGGAGATCTTAGTAGTTCTAAATAATTTTTGTGAAGGATTTAAGGTAGTACCTGTAAACTACTTTAGGAAATGGTCTTAGTAACACCTGAAAGTCTATTTATAACAACTTAGTAGTGCTCGAAAACTACTAATGTAAAGGTGATTAATAGCAACTAGAATCTATCTTGATAGTGAAAGGCTCTAGAGGATGACTAGGGGAGAGGACGTATGTAGGGTTGTCTCAAACCTTTATAAATTAATTGTATTGATTTCTCTTTATTTCGACACATAGCTTTCATTGTTTTTTACTTGCCATTGCCCTATTCAACTCCCCTTCTAGGGCACAAAAAGAAAACAGTGGGATCTATAAATTATAACAACCATTTCAACTGCTAGGCATATATGGGAGCTAATAACACGTTAGAATAGGACACCGTCTTGTTTGTGTTTCTTCTCTAAATAAAGGGTTGAGGTTTCCCAAGGAACATGATTAGGTATTCCCACAATGTAAATACAATGTCATCCCACTCCATTTGTATAATTATTCCCTTATGTAATTATTTGTGTATCCCTTACCTTATTATTTTTATGCACATCTCTCTCTCCTTGTAAAAAAGATCCTCTATTCCCTTGTACATATTCCTTCTTCAAGTAATGTTTATACTTTTATATCTTTTTTATGCATGTTCTCTTGGGATTTAACCACTTCTTTGGTCTAACGTGATCACACACATTCTTTACCCCTTATTGGTAGAAGAGTGACATCCCTTCTAAAAAAGCCCCTCTAGACCTTATGTGTGGGAGGAATAAGGTTGGAGGAATCTTTTGCTAATAACATGTGTATTTCATGCATACATGCATTTGTTAGTTGTATATACATTATATTAATAACCATTTTCTTATAGCCATCATAGTTACATCCAAATCCTTGTGGAAGAGTAGGGGCAACTAACTTGCTAGAAATTGGAAGGCTCCAAGCCTGATCCAAAAAGTTAAACCAATTATGGAACCTACCATACCACCAACAATTTTAGATAACATTGTAGTTGACTTTAATCATAAAATGGAAGAGAAGATCAACGAAGAGGTGAACTAGCATGTCATTGAGATTTTGAATAAAGGAAAAACCTCTGCTAATAGGATGGACAAGGGGAAGGCACCCATGGAGGCGTCCCACCTTGTGGTGATTGATGGTGATATGTTTGGGATGAAGGAGTATTATGAGAGTAAGACGACTAAGGTTGTGGGAAGTACTACCATAGCTTTTAATAAGCCTATGGAAAGAGAAATGGAAAGCACTTGATTTGATGACTTTGATAAGCAACTAGAGGATATACTAAAGGCTCTAGGAGTTAGGGGTCTAGAGAAGAGAATTGATATTAAAGAATTACTTACCTTAAACTCAAGAAACTTCTAACTAAATTTTGAATGCCTGAGCTTTCAAAGTTTATAGGTATTTAGAATACGAAGTTTCATGTTCATTTGCAAGTCCTAGTCATGAAGGCATTTAGTATACCACTGACACTATGCTGCAGCTTTTTACACTATCACTAGAGGTATATACTATGACCTAGAACTTTAATCAATGAAAGACTATCAAGGAAGACTAAAAAGAGTTAACAAAGGCTTTTAAGAAGCATTATGCTTATAATTCAGACTTAGAGGTTATCTTGCACGATTTGGAATCTTTGAAGCAAAAAACTGGTAAAAGCTTTATTGACTATATAAAAAGATGGAAGAAAACTATCTCTAAGGCTATTGCTATACCTACTAAGAGGAAATGAATTCAAATGATTGTTAGAGGACTTTGCCTAGTATTAACACTCAAATAAAGGGTATGTTGGTGAGGAATTTTGAAAACCTTAGAGAGGTGGGTTTGCAAGCAAAGGAATTAGATTATGAGTCAAAGAGATAATATGGGGGTAATAGAAGTGCCATATCCTATCCTTAAGGTGAAGGAAATAAGACATTCGATGTGAATGCAGTAAGGGCTCTGAGGCAATTTACTGATTTAGGGATGGTTCTTTGTAAGGCATTCAAAAGACTTTAAAGAAAGGGGTATTGAAGCCTTTAGCTTTGAGACGACCTTCCAACCCACTACTAAGAGGATATGACACTAACACATATTATATTTTTCATTAGGGGACTGGGTACAACATTGATGATTATTACAAATTGAGGCATGAAATTTAGAATCTCATAGATAACAAGACTATTGTCCCACCCAATGTAGGAAGGTTGAGCATAAGTGGGAATCCTCTCTTGATCTATCATAATGTTCCACCTCTTAACCAAGAAACATTTTTGTTAGATTCTAGAATTCTTAAAGAAGTTGTTATGGCCATCACTGAAGAAGTACTACAGGAGTTTTCTGTTATGGTTTCACTATCAACTTATGGGATAGTTTCGATGAAGAGATAGAAGAGGAGAAGAGGAAGAGGATGAGGATGATTAAGCTAAGGGAAGAAAGTGATGATGGGAAAGAAAAGGAATAAGTGAATCATGTAACTCGAAGTGGGAAGTACTACCATGATAGAGAGGTCTCTAAAGAATTAAAGGTTGAGAAAAGGCAGACAAGCTTGCTGTGAAGAAGAAGGAGGAAGATATACCCTACGGTGAAATAGTTGAAGAAAATGTTAACTCATATTAGTGTCTAGGAATCAATTATTACTTCCTAGGAGCATAAGATGGTCGTGTTGGAAGCCTTATCAAGCTTGACCATCTCTATGGAGGCCACATCGAAGGATGTCATTGCTTTGATCACCCATAAGGGGAAGACCACCTTTTTTGATGAAGATTTGCCATAAAAAGGAGGGGATCACAATATGGCTTTATTCATAAGAGCTAAGGTGAAGAGAAAGCCATGCATGATAGTGGATTATAGATCTTGGATTAACATCTATCCTTTAAAGCTTTTGTATAAGTTTGGGGTGTCAATGAAAGATCTAGAGGTGTCAAATAGTATCATTTAGGCCTATGACAATAGTAGAAGATTGATCATTAGCGTGTTTAATATTGTGATGAAAACCAGAATCTTAGGGGAATGGTGGAATTTATGATCTTGGACATCCTTATCACTTTTTCTCTACTATTAGAAAGCCATGGTATCACCCATTGGGGGGAAATGCCATCCATAGTGCATTAAAAAGTTAAAATTCCTTACAAGTGCGAGGTGGTGACTATCTGTTGACGCTGAGCATAACCATACTGTATCTTTAGGGTTTTCAAGTTGCTAGAGTTATAGATAAATGGGTTGACTTAAAGGTAATGAGAATCATGAAAAATATTAATTTTCCACTAGTTTAGGGATTATGAACAAATTCTATAGGGGTGTCAGAGTTTTTAGAGATTCTAACTCAGACTACAAGAAAGGGACTTTGTTATTATGAGAAAGAAGCAAAGTTAAAGGTAAAAGATCTATTTTGGTCTCTATCAGATTTCTTCATGAAAGAAGGAGAAGTAATAGGAGAAGTCGAGGAAGGAACCACTGATAATGATGAAAAGCCATTGGATGATGACACCGTGGATGATTTGGAAGAGGCATTTTTTTGGATGGGAGTTGGGGAAACAAGTTATCTGAACTATAGTGATTCATCAGATCAGAAGAAGAAAAAAAGAAAGGAAAATAGGATATGGAGGAGAAAAATACTTAGGGATCAGAACAAATTATGATTTTGTACAAACCTCAGATCGCTTGGCTAGGGAATGATAAGTGGAAGTTTATTGAAGAAGTGCATGAGTTGTACTTGCCAAACTAAGAGTTTTAGGCTATAGGTGTGAATTCTATGAAGAAGTCTTAGATAATCAATCATAATGCCCTTCTCATGGATTCAAAATAGGGATATACCAAATTATGCAAGTTCATTAAAGGCACGTACACTGGATTAACTCTAATAGGTATTGAAGATATAATTGTGAATTCCATTGAGGACATGGGTGGCAATGAGAAGGCACAAGATGAAGCTAAATTAGAAGAGGTGACCTTTTGGAAGAGCTTCATGAAGATTGAGTTAAGGGATAACTAGATGAAATAGGAATTTGAAGGGCTTTTTAAAGTAATAGTTGGCACAAAGTTTAAGAAAGGGACCAAACACCAAATAAGTTGGTGACTCGATTGCAACTTAGATGATTAACAAAAAGAGATTGTAGGAGAAGGGAAGATTGATGCCCAAAAGAATTATGCTGACTTACCAGAGGAAGTTATCTTTCCTGACACTATCGATGTTCTTGTTTTCAGTCTCTTTGAAAATAGTGATGTATTTATTTGCAAGTATAAGATAATGAATGACAAGTTTGCTTGTTTGTGTGATGTGTGTTCCTTGATGGTAGTAAGCATATCATGTATCATTTCATAAGCATACTTTACATTAATATTATGCATACCACTACATTTAATCTTGACAAAAAGGAAAATTTAAAGATCTTACTCATTGCTAGCTATGTCACACTAGAGGAATCGTAAAAGTTTGAATAATTGCTTAGAAAGTAACAAAACATCTTTGCTTAGACATATGAGGGTATGTCAATGATTGATAAATGAATTGCTTTATATAAAATTTCAACATATTTACATATAAGACTGCTAAAGCATAAGTTTCAATGGATGGGATCTAAATGGGCTCAATTGGTTAAAGAAGTGGCAGAGCAGTTGAATGCCAAATTCTTAGAAATAGTTGATCACCTTGAGTGGTTGGCTAACATAGTGCTAGTACTGAAAAAATATGAAAAAGTAAGGATGTGTGTACATTACAAGGTCTAAAAAAGGCTTGCTTAGAGGATGATTACTTATTGCCCTTTATCAATGTGTTAGTAGACAACACTGTGATGTGTGTTATGTACTCCATTATGGATGGCTTCTCAAGCTACAACCAAATTCTCATAGCAATCACTGACAAGGTGAAGACATCTTTTATAATAGAGTGGGGAACATATGACTATAAGGTGGTGTTGTTTAGATTAAAGAATGTAGGAGCGACTTACCAATTGATGACAATTACCTTATTTCATGGCTTAATCTATAAAAAAGTGGAGGTGTATATGGATGACATGCTGGTAAATTTTGAGACAAAGATAAGGCATTTCAAGGTATTGGAGAAGTTTTTGAAGTGAGTTTATGAGGATAATCTAATATTGAATCCTAAGAAGTGTGTGTTTGGCTTTACATCTGGCAAATTATTTTGGGCATGTGGTGAGTGAGAAAGGCATTGAAGTAGATCTAAACAAGGTGAAGGCTATTCAAGACATGCCTGGACCTAAGATAGAGAAGGAGGCCTGGGGCTTATTAGGTTGCCTATAATACATCAATAGATTCATGGTAGGACTCACTCCTATTTGTGAGATGATATTCAAGTTGTTTAAGAAGGATGAAGTGGAATGAGTAATGCTAAAGAGCCTTTGAAAGGATAAAGGAGCATCTGACCAGCCTACCATTATGAAAACCTCTAAAGCTAGGAAAACTGCTGATTTTATATATGGCTATAAAAGAAAGTTTATAAGGGTGATGTTAACTTAGGAAGAAGAGATGGAAAACAAGCACGTCGTGTATTATCTTAGCAATAAATTACTCCCTTACAAGGAGGGATATAACTCGATAAAGGATTGTTTGGAGTTGGTATGGGCCTTGAAAAAGTTATGGCACTATTTTCAGTCATGTTTGGTCGAGGTTGTTTTAAAGCTTGATTCAATCAAGTGCTTGAATGGGGCACCTTCCTTAACGGGAAAGATGACAAAATGGTTGATATTATTGATGGAGTTTGATGTGAAGTACATAAGTAAGAAGATGATTAAAGGAGGAGTAGTTGCAAACTCTTTAGCTTAATAACCTCTTGAAGAAGAAGAATTCGAACCATTGTAATTCCTATATGAAGGTTTAGGAGCAATCGAGCCTTAGGGTTGGAGGATGTACTTTGATAGATTGGTGAACAAGAAAAGAGCAGGCATGAGTGTGTTTTTGATATCATTAGAAGGAGAACTTTTTCTTGTGGTAAAAATTTTGACTTTAAGGTGACAAATAACATAGTTGAGTATGAAACTTTTTCATTGAGGTTGAAACTTGTGATACAGATGAAGGTCAAGATGGTTGAAGTGTTCAGAGACTCATTACTAATTATCTTTTAAGTGAATGATGAATGGAAATTAAAAGAAGATTGATTGAGTTCGTATTTGAAGTACTTGAAGAGATTGACATAAAATTTTTAGAGAATCACATTCCATCATTTATCATAGGAAGAAAATGTAATTGCTGATGCCTTGGAAACTTTAGTTTCTATTTGGTATGGGTCAGAGATAATGCTGCTTAACCGACTCATCACATTTAGGTTTGCAATGTCATGCCATGTCGACGAAAGAGTAATGCAAATGATAGTGGAAAATCGTCATTGGTAGTACAATGTGTAAAGCTACTTGAAAGTTATAATGTACCTTGAAGGGGCTGAAAAGATAGATAAGGATGTGATTCAAAGATTGGTATTAGAATTTATAGTATATGATGGTGTGTTGTATCAGAGAATGCCAAATGATGTCCATCTAAGATGCTTATTGAAAGAAAAAAAATAAGTAAAGAGGTGTATGCTATGACCTGTAGGACCCACATGAGTGGAAAGACATTGATGAGGAAGATTTTGAGAATGGGTTACTATTAGACTACTATAGAGTATGAATGCATTCAAATGGTTCGAAGCTGCCACAGGTGCCAAATTCATGGTACCCTCAACCATCTACTGCCAACTAAGCTACAAAACCTGACTTAATAATGGCTATTTGCAGTATGGGGATTGATGTGATCGAAGAAATAAGACTAGTTGCTATAAGGGGACATAAGTACATCATGGTTGCAATGGATTATTTTTTGAAATGGGAAGAGGCCAAGTCTTTAAATAAGTTGAAAGCAAAACATATGGCCCAAGTTATCGAGACAAACCTTATATATCATTATAGGGTGCCACATCGTATTGTTATAGATAATGAGGTTCATTTTCAGGCAGAGGTTAAAGCAATCTTAGAAAATTTTTGAGTAGCTCATCACGAGTCATCACCTTATAAACCATATGCTAAAGGGCCAGTGTAAGCAGCTAATAAGATTGTCAAGAACATCCATGCCATGATAATGGAGACTTATGAGGATTAGTCTGAGAAGTTGTCCTTTACACTGTGAGGATATTGAACTACAGTAAGGACCTCAACAGGAATGATGTCGCACTCCCTAGTGTATGGGATGACTAATAATGCTAATTAAGTGAAGTTAAAGTCTCTGCAAGTGTTAGTCGAGTCGGAGATTCCATAGTACCAATGGGTGAGAAACAAATTTGAACAATTAGCTCTCATAGACAAGAAAAGGTTGAGGGCTCTCTTTGGCATACAATTATATCAAGCTAGGATGACTCATGCATTTAACAAGAGAGTTAAAGCAACCACCATGAACATTAATGACTTAGTGTTGAAGGCAATTAGACCACAAGCTCAAGATCCTCGAGGAAAATGCAAAATGAGATGGAAATGTCCCTATATGGTCAAATGGATTTATTCAGATGATGCAGTGAAATTATTAGATATGGATGAGAATGAATTTTTTGAGCCAGTGAACCTAGATAGGTTGAAGTACTTTATGCGAGGATGTGAAAAAATCAAATTAGCTTGCTAGGTCAAAAACTAGTGAGGACAACTTAAACAAAAGTTAGGGAGTGAATGAAAAAGAAAAGAATAAAAAAGGAAAAAAAGTCTGCTAAGTTGAAAACTCAAAAGACAGGTAAAAATTAGGTCATGAATATAATAAATAAGACAAAATGCAAGATATTGTGATTGACAACTAGGGATACCTATTAAAGGATGATGACATGTAGGGTAGTAGTGGGAGAAGTAGAAATGGAAGGTAGAAAACCAATAAGACAAATGCATCAAGCGAGGTAATTAGTTGATTTAATGTGTCAATGTTAAAAGTAGTGTCATGGATCTAATTAATGTGTAATATGTAAAATGTAAATTATTCATGTCAAGCATAATATCAGATGGGAATAAATTTGCATAGTTAAAGTAAATTCAGCTAAACATGCCTTTAAACTAAAACTAAATTTATAAAAGTTTCTTCTTATAAAGTTTCAATATTTGTTAATATTTTGATAAGATATAAGAAACCCTAAAATGCTAAAAGTTGCATAGCCATGCCATGTAATTAGTATCATCCTCAAGGCTAGGATCCATACCAGTGAAGTGGTCATAAATATGGCTGGTGTTTATATAGCCCTAACCCTATCTAAGAAATGCTTGACAATGGAACCTTAACGAAAGAAGGAAGAAATTCTACTTTGTGCTGAGGAGCACTAATTGGTGACACACTTGGGTTGGATCATAGAAGGTGTTGGATGCCAATGTCAGATCCTTGTAAGTCCTCAGAGTAACTTGCAAGAGTCTTTACCATGGACAAGACCAACAAATGTCAGAAGCGATAATGTGAGACGTCTATGTAGTCCATTCGTCCTTAGTGCCTACAGGCCTCCATAGGCAATAGTTTAGGTGATGTTATGGGTAATAGATTCGTGTGTCCACAGTAAAAACAACCAATATGCCTAGCTTCTCTTATAGACATATCTAAAAAATAATATAAAATAATAAAATAATAAGCTCGTTAGGTTAAAAACTCAAAAGGTGCAACCTAAACAAAAAATGAGTGGCTAATTGGATTGAAAATTTACAAGGGTAGTCTAGGTAAAAATCAAGATAATGAAAAATAATAAAAAAATAAAATAAAGTATTAGAAACAAAGGCTATAAAAGAAATTCACACAGGAAGAAAAAATGGACTCCCAGAAAAAGAATCACTGATACCGTTGGCCACCTTATCTAGACACATAATTGTCTCGCCCAAGATCGTTGAGACTGAAGTTTTCCCTAACTTAACTTCTTTAAGGAGGGGGTAAATCTATAGATCTATTTCACCATCTTTGCTTCATAAAAGGAACTCGCCCATCAAAATGGCCACCATAGTATGGGTTTGAGTTGTTTAAACATGACCTTTGGAATGATAAAAAGTGAGAAAAAGAGTTATAAGAATTTTTCCTTCCCTAAAGTGTACCTAGATGACTCATCATATCACAGGTCAAATAATCCATCATCTTCTGGACGTGTGACTAACCCAGTTGTTGCAAAACAATGTGGTCTACAACCATGACTTGATAGTTAAAAATAACACCAAATTCTTTTAGCAGGAGGGCAGATCTTAGTGTCTCCAAAGTGGAAGGAATAGGTAATATAAACCCATAAGTCGTATGCTACCTAAAGAACATTCGTGCCCAAATGAACAAATAAGAGGTAATAAAGAGCCTCAAGACCTGCTCAAGGTAGATTGGACCAAATTAGGGATGAAAAAGGCCTTAAAAATGCTCTAGCCATGATTAGGAGCATGGGAAGGATGGACTTGAAAAAAAAAAAAAATTGTGGATTGGTATTTGTAAAAGGGAGAGAAGGTGCTTAATGTTTGACAACTATGAACAATTGTACATGGTTGTACAACCCACTTAAGGTGTTTGTACAAAAAATTATTGGTTTATACAGACAACTTAGTGGTCTGTGCAAATCAATTTTCCTAGGGAAAGTTAAGCAAGATTTTCTTTGCACTTTAGGCTTAAAGATTATTTGACACTTGTTTGAAAAGGCATATATATGTTTAAGAGCAAATGAATATTGTAACCATACATCCAGAAGACAAAGTTAGGAGCTAGAATAAAAATCATGCATTCATGCTAAAAAATAAAAATTCCAAAGTTTGGCAAAAATGGAGGCAAAATCATCTTAGTATAGCAAAAAATTCAAATACTAAAGCAAACATCCAAAAAGGTGATGGGGGCTTTCAAATAGCCCAAAAATATATGTATAACTATGCCAAAAGTATTAACAATGTCCATTAAATGTACCGTGTTAAAAAGGAAAAATCATAAATTCTATAAGGCATCGAATAAGCTCAATCTCTTCGGTAAACGTCTCCACCTCGTCATCTTCTTCTCATCGTTTATACCTACATGATCGTTGAAGTCTTGGGCTACTATCTTGGTCATCATCTCGATCTAGGCCTCTTCTATCGCCAGACACTGCTTTATATCCTTAAGCTTTTAGGTCAAGCACTAGATCATCTCTTATAAAATGTATAAGCGTTAGGATGACTATAACACAAATCATACATACATAATCATGAGTATACATATATGTTTTATATACATCACTAATTGTTACTAACCTACATTGATCGAGTATGTTATGTCATTGCCCTTTTAAGAGAAGTGATCAGGTCCACTATGGGCTCAACCTGGATATGCGGAATGCAAAAAGAGGAGAAGGCATTTCAACAATGAAAACTCTAATTATAGTAAATGACATACATGTACAAATAAAAAGTACTCATGTGGGTGGTGTTGGTCGACTCAAGGCTGCAGGCTAACTGGGTGATTTGTAGCGACATCATCAACCCAATCAAGGACAACATACAGGGCTCCTCATGCTATCCGACATGGGTTCTAGCTTGCCTATGATAATGGGCTTTAGTTCTTCAAAAGTTGATGTGTGTGCCCTATTATGGCCTCAAACAGTAGAAGTAGGGTCTGTAAGGCTACCCTTAGTATAAGTAGTTGTCCTTTAAGTGCTATGATGTAAGATTATCCCCTCATGCACCTTATGCCTCAAAAACACTCAGATAGCTGCATCTATCATCAGGATCATCCTTACCAAAGCCCCAATCTTCCAGGTTTGGTAGGGGGTTCTACCAAAGACAAGTTGTTTTCTTAGTACAATTGTATGGTCACTTATATCTCTATGTCCTTCTTCATGTTCACTACCTAATACATGTTTAAAGGTGGATGCTGAGGAATGAGTTGAGCATCCAACCCATTACGCCACTTGACGATTCTCTTTCTTAGGTACCACTTACGCTAGCATGGGCTCACCAGTAAATGTCACCCATATAAAAGTCCTTATGCCGCCACCACTTACTGTTGTTAGGCATTTGCATGCCCCCTAGTCTGAACACAGATGTAATGAAGATATACAACCTGAACACCACCAAGGACTCACTCTATCTAGCAACATTCTAACATATGAATTGAGGGCAACAACCCTCCATATCAACCATGGGGTTGCTTATTTATAGAGGTCCAACTCTACAACCCAAGCCTATTAGCGGACATAATATCAAATCAGAAGAGTTACAAGGGAATAAATAGATACACAAAAGTAGAAACACAATGAACACTTGTTAGGCACCATAAATGTAAGATTGACCCTGACTACACTAATACAAGTATTGATAAGCTAGTATCGCGAATCCCTAATTGAAGCAATGGATAAGTCCCAAGTCCTCCAACACTGGCTCTAAGTAAATCTCTGCCATATCCAATGGGTTCGAGAATAAAGTCCCCAGCGTAATGTGTTTTAAGACACATTTGAATATTAAAATTCACAGCGACAAAAAATGATTGAGATTGTGATTTTGCTAAGACATCTTCTCCAATTTTCTTAAACCATTTCGTGGTCAGGATCACATCTCAGGGCACCAAATCTAGACCATGACTTTCATTAAGTTCAAGAGACTTATTAACTATTTTTGCTTGAAGAACTAATGGTTTTTTTGCCACATGTACTAGCTATTAGATATAGATAAATTTCACACCACGAAGGGGCAAAATTTAGGCAAATATGAAGATCACGATCGTGAATTGATGATCTCGATTACAAACATTGCCTGACAAGCATTAAATGCAGATTTGCCTAGCATACTTTGAAGATTTGAATCTAGTTTTGTCTCTAACGTCTCTTTGGTGTGAGGAACCTATAAATACTCCACCAAATGGACATAAATGAAATAGAATAGCATTTACTAGGGTAAAACTCTTGCAAATTTATTTTTGAACTTTCTCTTACTTAATTACTCTTTGTTGCTGAAGTTGTAAGAAGTTTGGTGTAAGCTTTAAGCACCAATTGGGATTGGGTTTGAGAGTAAGCCAATAGAAAACTCTTGTATAGGTTTAAGTGTTTGCCTTAGGGAACACTTATAAGGTTGAGTGTAAGCCTTTGTAAAGTTAGGTGTGAGTTTTCAAAACACCATTTGGCATTAATGGAACACCCAACTAGAAGAATTAGGGAGTGGATGTAGGGTTGATTATTACTCAAACCACTATAAATTGTTGAGTGTTCTATTCTTCTTCTATTTCTTCTAATGCTTTTATAACTAACTTTCCTCCAAAATTTAAATTTCCCATCAATTCAATCCCCTTTATTGGTGCACAAGGGCCAACACTTACATTTTAATGACTATCCTCATCCCATAGGGATAGTTACATAACATTTGAGCTTAACCCCTTTACCTTTAATAATGGCACACCTCTAAGATAACCAGAACAACTGTAATGACAAATTCATTCCCAAAAGGCAAGAGAAACTATAGAGACACAAGAAGACACCCTAGTGTGCCTAAAAGGCATATATGACACAAGACCATCCCTAAGGGGCATCTTTGAGCCAAAACCCTGAGCCAAAAGGGCTAAGACATTTTCCAAAGATTTAAGAACATTAGTGGTTATAGAAAATGGCTATAAATGAATAGCCTAACTGGTACTTGCTAGGGAGAGAGTTGTTAGATGTATATAAAACACACTGATACTTATTAGAAGAGTTGTCAAAAGCTATTCATTACTTACTAAAGAGCTTATAAGATAACCAACACTTGCTAGAGAGTTACTGGAACACACTAAGCACCCTAATACTTATTAGAAAGCTATCATAGCAAGCTTTAATACTTGCCCGACGAGCTACTAAAAGCACTGTATCCTTTGGTATCCTCCATAGTGTTTACATTTGCTACATTCTTTGTTGAGTCTTATTCAAACAACCATTTCTCAAATGTTATTTTATGAGCCCTATAAATTTAGAGGCAAACTGTGAATATAGATTCTAGACCCTAGGATGCAAGCTCGATGGTGAAAATGACTAGAGTTATTCCCCAGAATGCAATGAAAATTATAAAATAAAGAAGAGTAAGTCCTTAAAAAACCCTGGGATTGAATTATAAAAACCAAGCCCAAGCCCATAAAAGCTAAAAGCTTGCCCTATCAGCCCAAGTTTAGTTGATTGTAAAGCCTATTAAGCATAACTATACAACTTTACACTTAGTTGTACGGCTATGCCTTAATCCTAAACCCTTGGAAAATTGTAAAATCATATCCCCTTAAACCCTATGGCTGCATAACCATGCAAGGAGGCTGAACACCTAACTTCATGGTTGTACAAAGCTCTAAGAAACCTTAATTCTAAGGTCTGGTGTATATTTCCTCCTCTATAAATCGTACACCATTTGAAGAGGAAGGGGAGGTTTGGATAACCCTAAGGAAACTCTATCACATTCTCTCTATAAACACTTCTTAACATAGAAAACACAAACTCTAACTCATCATCACATAATTACAAGGTAGAACAAGGTCATTTGTTTTGCATTCCTAAGCACTTCATTGCATTTGGAGGTAAGATTAACATAGTAAGCCTCTAAAGGCAAGATAACACACTAGAAGTATCCAAGAACCCCCCATTTCTTTTTTCTTCCCCTTTCTCTTTTCTTTTTCTTTTAAAAAATCCAATCCCAAAAGGTTGTATAGACTTTATTTGGTATGCACAACTAACTTTGTGGGTTGTACAATCCTCAAAGTGGTTTGTACAACCTAGTTTTGATTGAGAGTAGAATTAAACTTTTTTGTCTCATTCAAATTTCTTTATTTTCAAACTATTTTCTTTGATTCTTGGGAGTTTCATTAGTAGAATAAGGGTAGGTCTTATGACTAGGACTACTATTTAATCAAATAATGGGATGATGATGAAGATACAAGATTTCTAATGGATTCTTATGCATCTAGACTTTGTGCTCACTCATTTTATGCTTCATTGGGGCTTTAAAATTTTGTTTTAACTTCATTTTGGCTATGATCAAGTGAGGAACTATGCATTCTTAAGACCTTGAGGGCCATAACCTGGTGGGTATACTTTTGATCATATTGCTAAATATTTATTTTAGCCTTATGATTAACCACTTGTTGATTAGTATCCTAACCTCATTAGTGGTTAGTGGTACTTACATATGCTAAGCTCTTTGACAGTAATGAGGGAGAGGGTTCATTGACCTTAGGATCCCTTTTTCCATGATTTTGCCTTAGGCCATTACTATCCTTCAAAGTGCCATTGCTTTTCATGTTTATGATTTCCCCTATTTCATAAGTTACATATTTTGTGTGTTTAATGCTTTAATGTTATTTGGTTGATGTGATGTTTAGATGTTCTTATTATGGATTTAGAAATATGTTTAGGTCCCTTGATTTGGAGACATGGTGAGATGTATATATGAATCTTGTTTATTTTCCTTGATGTTTTCTATATGCTTTCACAACTACTAACTTCTGGGCTTCTTTTAGGTGTAGGTGCTTATCTTGCTTTGACCATGTGTGGTGGTCTCAGTGATCATTACCAAGCTTGATCATATGTGAATGATGATATACATATTCTACCTTATGCTATGTTGCATGGCCCCCATTCTCTTTTGAAATGCATGATATGGATGATATGCATGTTCCAACTTATGCAATGATGTATGACCCCCCTTCCTCCCCCTCCGTTTAAAATTATTGATGACTTTATATGATTGATTAGATTGTGCTAGGAACATGTTTAGGGGGATAAACCTGACTAGTTAACAATATGGTTAAAATGGTAAAAATGAACTAAAGATGCATGAAGGCCATATCCCAATATCTAGGTGATCTAGGTGTGCTGAACCTTTTCCTTAAGCTGTACCCAATTTTTGAACCTAGTCTCTGATAGGGTAAAGATGAATTAGGTGTTCTAAATGACTTAGCTAGGTTTAGACTTTGTCTTCCTTGAATTCTTGTCCTAACTAAAGTCGATTGACGACTCCATATCTTATAGGGATCTACCAATATGTTGTCCCATCTTAGTCCCCTGTTGACTGCTATTTGGGTAAAAAAGGCTTCAAACTTGCATGAGGCTTAAGGAATCCCCTCCAATCACGTGCTTTTTTTTTAAGGTTCTTACTAATATAAAACCTCTATCCTTTTGATTCCTTAATTATTGATAAAAAGATGGAGTGGCAAGTAAGATTCCATTTGTTCGAGTAATAACTTCGAGACATTAACACTTAGGCATGCAAATATAGAGCTTCTCCAAAACCTCTCGAAAGGAGAACTAGTGGTTGGTCTTTTAAAGCTTAAGTTTATTAAGGAAAAATGTTAGGCTTAATTTATTCATAGTTATTTGATGAGTTTAAGCTTGATTTGATTTAAATATATGATTAAATTAAGTTATTTCGAGTGCATTTATGCAATTCCTACATTTGGATGTTTTGTAGTTGTTTTAGCAAGTTTGGAGTGAAATTAGACAAAAACCAGCAAAGCTGGTACCTTCAGGGACCAAGTTGGATATTTGTATGTGTGAAGAACAATTGTTCTCTGTCATGACTATGACTTTTTTACCATTGTTCACTGTCATGCCCATGATAAAAGTCACATGCATCGAAATTGGCGCTCCATATCCTACGTTTTAGCTCTTTTAAAGGGGTATATAAAGCAAACTCTTAGACTTTTTTCCTTAGGGAAGGGTAAAAAGGGACCTTTTGAACACTTAAAAATGGCATTTTAAAGAGAGAAAATAAGGGAAACATGCTTTAACTTGAGATTAAATGCAAGAGTTTAAGAGATCACTTGATTAAGAAAGAATAAGAAAAGGAGATTCATCGAGTTAGTTTAGAGATTTTATCTTTCCTTCTCTGTGTTCATATTTTTTTTTATTAAAGATGATGCTCTTACTTTTGGACTTACCTTATTTTGTTAGTTTGTTAGGTTAGATATTTGATCTAGGACTTCTATATAGCCATGGAACATGATTGATTGATTTATAAGTTTAACGACTATGTTGGATTTTGTTCTTTTGCAGTTGAATGATTCTTGAACCTAATGCTTGTGATTGCTTAGCCACCAATTACATGATTTGTGTTTCATTTGTAGATCGAGAGATTATAAATTGAAATATACCTAGAACCATTACTGTTAGGTTAATTGACGAGTAGAGATGCCCATTTAACCTGTTGCTATCATTTAAAGGATTGGTAGATCTAAATGAGTGATTTGTTTTATTTTAAGTTCATATTAAGAGATGGTTCTATGAAATATAATTACAAAATTAAGTGATTATTCAAGAGATAGGACTCAATCACTATAAAGACCATTAATAGTTACAATGCTTAATCCAACATAACATTAGATGATTAATGTTTTCATAATCTTCCAATGGTGATATCAAGTGTCCTAGGAAATTTATTATAAGTTTTCTTTCTTAATTACTTTTGTCTTTTTTCCTTTGATTTAGTAGTTTAGTTTATTTTTAGTGCATTTGTAGTTTTGGTTAATATATCATCTATTCTTTTTCTAGATAAAAATAGAATTATAACATTTCAATACTTACAACCCTTATCTTTGTGGCACAATATCCACACACATTCATGCACGATATTACTTCATCTCTATGCTCTTGAAATGTTAAGTGGGCATAAGTATCCCTTAGACTTTAAGAAATGTGAACCTTGTCAAATGGGGAAGAAACCAATCCACCTTAAAAGCTAAAAGTTATGTAAGTACCTCTAGACTTTTTTAACTCATTTATGTAGACTTGATTGGACCAACTAGGAATGCTAATTTGGGTGGAAAACATCACGCATATGTGCTTGTTGATGACTATTTTAGGTTTACTTGGCTTAGTTTCTTGACTCAGAAGAGTGTTGCATTTGATGCTTTAAAAGTTTTGCAAAAAGAGTTCAAAATGAAAAAGGCTATTTCATTTCTACTATCAAAATTAATCATGGCAAATAATTTTAAAATGAGAATTTTTAAAACTATTGTTTGGAGAATGGAATTTGTTATAATTTTTCGACTCTTATAACACCATAATAAAATAGTGTTATAGATACGAAAAAGGCTATAACCATGCTTAAAGAGTGCTCTTTTCATAATTACTTTTAGGCTGAAACCATTAATACTTCTTATTACATTGTAAATAGAGTTTTTAAAAAACAAAACTTAGACAAAACCTCTTATGAGTTATGGAATGGAAGAAAGCATAAGATTTCACATCTTAGAGTATTTGAGTGCAAATGCTACAGTTTAAATACTGAAATTTGCCTTTAAAATCAATGAAGGCATCTCTTTAGGCTGTTCCATCACTTTCAAGGCATATAGAGTCTTTAACAAAAAGCCATTTGTAAGGTCTAGAGTGTGATTGTTTTGCTTTGGTGTAAGGTTTGGTGTATAGCTATCTTATTTTAATGTTGTAGCTTATTTTTGTTTGATAAATGGCTAATGTGTAAGCCTATTATACATATAAATTACATGATGATGGTGGTGTGTTTTATATGAGTTTTATATGCATGCTTTCGTAAGTTGTATGCTTTAGAAGATGCACTTTGGTGGACTTTAGGAAGCATTTTAAGGCTACCTATTTTTATTAGAAATTAATTATCAATCATCAAATTAGAGTATTTAAACAAATAATTCATGAAAAATCGGATTAACTTTTAGTAACCGAACCTTAATTGGTAGCCAAAAGTGCTTAATTTAGCCAAATAAGCTAGCATACCCAAAATGATCATTTTGCACCCTCCAAACCACTTCATCACCTTCTTATTTTTATTTCTATAATGAAACATTATATTTCTTAAATTTTTATCAGTTAAAACTCATTTAAACCCTCCTAAAATGTTTACTCCATCTATGGCCACCAAATAAATTTAGGAGAATTAAGTTTACTCATCCATCTTCTTTCATCTTCCAAGCAAGTTGGTGATTTTCTCATATATATTTCAGGTAAGTTATAATATGGCATATTTCTTGTATATTTGTTATATGCTTGGATAAATGTGATTTTAGTGTTTTTGAGCCTGCTGGTGATTAAAGAGATGAAGTTTGTTGTTGGTGTGGCATGAAAGGTGATGTTGTCTTCAAAAGGACTTTTAGATATATTTGATAAGTATGGGGTGTTACTCTTGTTGATGGTTTATTAAATGATAATTAGTGTTCTAATACTCATATGTGAAGTGGAAATTAAGCTTGAATGGTGTTTTACACCTTAGTTTCACTAAAGGCAAAGTTGATAGCTTAATGAACATTATAAGTGTTCTTATATAACTAGCTTGATTTGCAAGGAAGATTGATATTAAATGACTTTGTTTGACTTTTTTTTATACTATAGACTTATCATTGGAGTTTGACTTTTTTTTTATTCTATAAACTTAGGATTTGTGATATATACATGGTTTAAAGGTGTGTCATTAGCCTAGTTGGGGTAGAGATGAGCATTGACATGTTAAGGTTTTTTTTTTTTTTTTTTTTTTTTTTTTTTTTTTTTTAAAATAGAAATTTTTTTAATTTAAAGATGGTAGGGGGTTTTGGTGTTTTTTTGCTTATTTTAATTTTTTTGTTTTTTTTTTTTTTTTTTTTTTTTTTTTTTTTTTTTTACAAATGAACTTAGTTTAATTGACATATGCTAGGTGCTATTAGAGATTGTGATATTTATTAAGGCAAGTAGAATTTTTACATTTTGGAAAAAGGATATAGCTTGAGATGAGTTAATATTCTTACACCTCCTCAAGTAATCTTATGTTTTCAAAGCATCACATTAATGCATCATGCAAATTATGTTTTAATGTAATCAATGTTTAATGTATAAGTTATGATTATGATCAAGTATATCCTTATGAGCATATTTGAATATGAATTTCTATGTTTATAAATGAATTAAGATATATGTTTAATACCATATGCATTGATTATGATGATGATATGTGAAATAAATGATATTGCTTATGTGTGTTGGTAATCCTAGTGATGATATGGGGATTTCGTTGATATATGGCTAGCTATGTTTGGATTGGTGATGTGATATGTAGATAATGTTAAATGAAATGAATTTATGTATGACACAACTAGTGAGGAAACTATCCTGTGTAAGAGAATGATGCGGCTAGCGAGGCAATTCTACTACAAGAGATGAGATGTTAAGCCAGTTGGTGACAAAACTGTCCCAGAGTAAGGATTTACTTGTGGGAAGGAGAGGACATCTTCCATAATGCCTTAAGTAGGTTTCCCCATAGACTTAGGTTGCCTTGACTACATATATGATATGTGCCCATATGAATGAAAGGTTTGCATTACTTGTATTGCTTACTTATGTATATGCATAATAGTTTGATGTATGATATTTTAGCTTAATGGGATACGAGTATATTTATTCATTAAGTATTAAAGGCTCACCTAATTGGTTGACCATTATAGGTTTTATTTATAAGGCTTAGGATAAGGAGGGCTAGGATGTCACTGTGTTTTGAGTTTTGTTTGAGGACGTATACATGTATATATCTTGAACTTTTGTTGCAGTATAACTTATGAGTATACAAATTCTTAGTAAACAACACTAACTAGTAAGCTTGTATCTATATTTTGTTGAAGGATATCCCTTATTTAAATGATGTGAAATGTGTTATAAAATTTATGTATAATTAGATATGATGTTCATGTATATGAAATGGATATAAACCTTATAAATAATCCTCCATAATTATAGGTGACTTATGTATTTAAGATGAATGTTTTTATGAAATGATTATAAACTATTAGGCTTGTCACATGTTTGGGAGGCCTTAGGCCTCTTAAGCACCTAGCCCCATCAAGGCCTAAAGGTGGATTGTGATATCATGATAGTAGAATAGTCTATGAATGTTGTTGTTTTTTTTTTTTTTTTTTTTTTATAAATTTAGTAAAGTTGATCTTGGGAAGTTTCTATTATTCATGATCTTGTAGGTGAATTTGAAAATTTTGAATCATCTCAATTTTAAAGAAATTTAAAGCTGGAGAAAAAGAACATTATCAAGAGATAAAGCAAGCTCAACCATAACTAGAGAAGGACCAAGTTTAAGAGCTGCCCAGGACCAAGTTCAAGAGCTACCCAAGGACAAGAGGTGCTCCAAAAACCATCCAAAGGAACTCATTATTAGAAAGACCTTAAAGGATATAAGTAATAGAGCTCAATTTAATGCTTGAGATGATAATCTTTCTTTTGTTTCCCAAATTAAGCCAAAATCAATTGAAGAGACTCTTGATGGTGATTACTAGGTGATTGTTATGTAAGAGGAACTCAACCAATTCGAAAGAAACAAAGTTTGGGAACTTGTTCTAAGACCTAAAGAGCATCTGATTGTTAGATGTAAATTGTTATATAGGAATAAATTAGCTGAGCAAGGTTGTATCATTAGGAACAAAGCTGGATTGATTTCTAAGGGATACAACCAAAAGGAAGACATTAACTGTGATGAAACCTCTGCCTTCATTGCAAGGTTAGAGGCAATTATAATATTTCTTATATATACATGTTATATGAATTTTAAACTTTTTCAAATGGATGTTAAAAGTGCATTCTAGAATGGTTTTATTGAAAGGAAGATTATGTTTAATAACCTCTGATTTTTAAGCATCATTGGTTTCTAAACCATGTTTTCAAACTAACTAAGGCCTTATATGGATTAAAACAAGATCCTAGAGTTTAGTATGACATGCTTAGTTCATTTCTTTTGAAAATTGATTTCTAAAACAAGGTTGACACTACTTTATTTGTGTAAAGACATAATAATGATGCACTAATTATTCAAATTTATATTGATGATATTATCTTTGGTTCTACTAATGAATCTCTTAGTGAAAATTTTGCTAAGTGTATGATTAGGGAATTTAAGATGAGTGTGATGGGAGAACTTAAATTCTTCCTTAGTTTATAAATCAAGCAATGCAAAAAGGATATCTTCATCAACCAATTCAAATACACAAAAAAGCTATTTAAGAATTTTGGGATGGATGAGTGCTAAGACACCAATGAGCTCAACAATCAAACTTGACAAAGATGAATCAAGTAAGCTAATAGATGAGAAGTATAGAGGTATGATTGATTTACTTCTCTATCTTACCACTTTTAGATTTAATATCATGCACAGTGTACGCTTGTGAGCTAGATTCCAATCTTGTCCCAAAGAGTCTCATGTGTATGCGGTTAAAAGAATTTTGAAATATTTGCATGGCACTATGCTTTTAAGACTTTGGTATTCTAGGAATTTATCATTTAGTCTTCTTTGATATTTGAATGTGGATTATGTCAATAATTTACTTGACGAGAACAACACTTTTAGAACTTACTAATTCATTGGTGAGTGTCTTATCTCTTGGTTTATCAAGAAGCAAGTTTTGGTTTCTTTGTCCATCACCAAAGTGGAATATATGGTGGCAGTTTATTGTTACACTCAAGTCTTATGCATAAAATAATAACTTCGAGACTATGGCAAAGAGATTGATCTCATTCCCATCAAATGTGACAACATAAGTGCCATTAATCTCTTAAAGAATCCCATCAAACATTCTAGAAGCAATCATATAGACATTAGGCATAATTTTTTGAGAGACCATATGCAAAATGGTAATGTTGTTTTAGAGTTCATTGATATAATTAACCAATTAGTGGATATTTTCACTAAACTCCTTAATGAGGAAAGGATGAATTTTATTAAGGAGTTAAGAATATTTGATAGGAGCCTTCTAAGTTAAAAATGTCTCAAATCTTGCATTGATTACTGTTTGATGGATTTTTAATATGTGTTTATTGTTGATGTTGTGATAATGATATTGATCAATTGAAATTGCATGTGAGTTTTTCCATATTCGTGTGCTTAAATAAATCATCTAAACATCAATATGATCACTCAATATAAGGCCAAATGAAAATTGTTTAAGTTTAAGCTTATTTTTCAAACTGACCTATAAATCGCAATTGAGACAATATTTCGCAATCGAGGTTTATAAGCCATCTTGTTTCTTAGTCTTATTTTGAATTTTGCAGCCGCTATAATGTTTTCACCTATTTTTTAAAAAATTTTCAAAATTTTCAAGAATCGACATGATTTTTCATGGCCCAACTATCTGTTACTCATAACTTTTGTGTTTAGCAATCGTAATTACAAATGTCGTTTGGTAGCAAATGATAGATTTTAAAGTGGCAGTTTTGTATTAAATGCAAAAACCAATCATTTTCACCCTTTTTATGCATATATATATATCCTTTTTTACACCCTTTTTCCTTTTTCTTCCATTTTCTTCTTCTAAAACTTTAACTCTTTCTTTCCCTCTTATTTTTCTCACCTACTCTATCTCATTTCTCTTTCATTTCTCTTTCATCTTTCACTCATTCCTGTCTTCCAAATGGGCCCCAAGACTAAATCTACTCAAGAATAAAAGGGCAAGGCCCTATTCACCTCCTCCTTTCTTTGATAATCCCTTCTTCACCTCATGAAATTTGTGACTTAAGAAGAGAAAAAAAGGTATGAACTTAAAAAGGACAAACCAATCCTTCCAATTAAAATTCCTTCATTTTTTTTACCATACAAGCCCTTGGAATAAAAAAAATATATTTTCACTTACCTCTGCAAACTCAAGTATGAGAAGTTCATCTTTATGGAGGAGGTTGGGTATGTGAACTTACATAAGAATTTCTTGCTACCATGAAAATCCATTGCAATTCAACACATGACTTAGGATTATATGACGTCCTTTCATTATTTTGGCAAAATCTATAGGATCTCCCTTGAATCTCTTTTTAAGCTCTTTAAACTCTGAACCAGAAGGCATAACAACTCTGTGACCTTCACATTAACCTTAACAATGTTTGGAAATAAATCTTTATTTCAAACTAGACATGATTCCAACTCCTTAATATCCAAAAACATCATTTCCCTTATTTTTCAGCTTTTACATTATATTGTCACTTTTTCTATTAATGTTAGGGGGGATGGAAATGAAAAGGTCTCTTAAAAAGGCCTTTATTTTCTCTATGACCTTATTAAAGGCAATCCATTAGAATTGGCCAATTTCTTATTAACCAATTTGCCCATTTGAAGAAATCCAAATATGATTAATTTTTTTTTCTTCTAATACAATAATAATTGCCAAATATGTAGGTGCCTTGACCTTTATAAACTTGGCTTTTATTAAGACCTTTTATCCTACAAATGTCAATCCTTTAGACCTTAACAATCTCTTAAATGCCAAAGCCATTAAACCAATCACATATAAGTACCTTTTTGGAGCTCAAGGAGTAAGAATCTAAGAGGCAACAAGGCATAAAAAAGACAAAGATTGGTGATCCAAGAGGGAGGAGAAGGCCAAATATAAGAGGTACCCACTCAAAAACTTGTCCCTTCTCCTTTTTCTTAATTCTCTTTGACTTCCATTGATGAGAAGCTTAACAAAATCCTTCAAAGTTTAATCTTCATTGTTATATCCATGGTGACATCATAGAGTTTCAAGAGAAGATGCAACTCACACCTTGCTATCTTTTTTACTATAAAGAGGAGGAGAGTGAAGAAAGAGACCCAGCTTGGAGCTTTTCTTATTTTTTATTTTTTGTTTTATGTCTTTATTTTTCTATTTTTTTATGTTATGATCAAAGTTGATTTGCTTATGGTAGTGCCTAAACATTTATCATTTGTGCTTTTAATTTTAAATATGGTTAGTTTTAATGATGGATTTGCCTTTAATGAAATTTTCAATTTTAGTTTTATTGATATTTATTGTCTTCTTGACCTCATTATGTTGAGTTAATATGTGAATCAATGAATGATGTATGTGAATCCATTGAATCATTGAATGTTTTAACGAGATTTATATGTATCTTTTGAATCCTCCCCTCTCTCTTCAACCATCAATTTCTCTTTTTTGATCTTGATAAAAGAGGGGAGAAAAATGTGCAATGTGAAATTAAAGTATGTGTAATATGTTAAAAGCGAGCTTTGATTGAAGGGAAGCTATATTGACATCATTTTTACTTAATTGTGTAATTCATTTGCAATTTGAGTTATACAATACTCCTATTGCTTTTGACTTCTTTAAACTTGCAAACTTATTATAAGATGTTAAGATACACATAATGGACATTATTTCCCTTTGTCAAAATAATCCAAATTGTCAAAATAAAAAAAAAGGGAGATTGTTAGACTAAGTTGGTTAAACTTGGCCAGACCATGTCTTTGATCTTGATTAGTTAGATTTATAGTTACTAATGTGTGTACGAAGTATTGGTTTAGTAGGAAAAAAACTTAGAATGAGTTGGAAAGTTAAAAGGAAGCAAATTGTATAAGTCTTAAAAATTAAAATGTGATTCATAGCCAAGACAAGCTTATTGCAACCAAGAAAGGCCAGTCTCTACTACATAAGAGACCAATTGCTATTGATCTAAAGGATAAAACCAATTTGTCCATATGAGTATATGGTCATCATCACGACCAAGATCTCTAGCACAATCCACATTTGTGATTGAGAAAAAAGCTCGCGATTGCGACCTTTAAATCTTAGAAAATGGAGTTCCAATGGATACTTGGAAAAGACAACATGTTTAAGGAGCCATTTGACAATTTGATGATCATTAATGTGATAATATGTGCATGACAACAACTAAACAATAACTTTTAACTAAAGGCATAGACTAATATGCGATATGGGTTTGCGTCCCCTATTCTAGGGCAATCCTAAACCGCGATCGAGAAGCTAGCAGTCACATTGTCGAAATAGATCATTGCAATGACTAATCCATGGAACAAATGATTAAATGCCAAGCAATTTTAGTAGTGAAGATCACAATTAAGAAATGGGAAATCTTAGTACTATGGTGAATCACAATCGTAATTGAGGCATCTCAGTTGCGAAATCCTTCTAATAAGAATTAAATCTAGGATTTTCCACCAACGTTGAAGATTATTGAAGATTTGGAGATACTTTTATTTCTAATGGCTATTTGGTGGTTGTAAGCGATAAATACTCCTCTAAATGGCTTTGAATGCAATAAAATAGCCATTAATGGTGTCCAAACTCCTACAAATTGATTTCTCAAGCCTCTTTCTCTTTATTACTATCGTACTTTATTTGTTGAGAGTGTATTGATTGTATTATAAACATTTGGTAATATTGAAAGTTAAAAACACTTATAAAGGGGTTAGTTAGTTAGGTTTTTGATTATGATGTTATGTGTAAGCCATCAATATAAATGTTGTTAGGGTTTGGTGTGAGCCTAAATACTAAGTTAAGTACGGGCTTGTAAAACACCTTATGAGTTTGTGAGTTAGTTGAATACCCAATTGGATAATTAGAAAGTGGATTTAGAGTTCTTAACACCCGAACCACTATAAAATCTTTATGTCTTTATTTCCTTCTTCCTTCCTTTTTTATCTTCAAAATTTAAATTCACCACCAATTCAACCTCTTTTCTTGGTGCACAAGGGTCAATATCACTAATAGATTTTCAATTTTATTGATCTTATCAACTAGTCTAGCCCAATTCTTAAAACCTTAATATTAACTTCCTTTGTATAATTATGCTACATATATATTTAAAATATTGATATATAATATGTAATTAGATTAAAAAAATATGCAAATGAAGAATAAAAGTAAAATATTTATTCTAATAACAAATTCCATCATAAATTATTATTACATTTTTTGTAATAATATTTAGACAATTTGGCTAACCAATCCTTCAAATCTCTTGTGTCTTTTAGCAATGAATCTTGGCTTTGGCATAGAAGACTTGGTCATACTAGTATAGAGATACTACAAAGTCTATTTGGAGGAAAGCTAGTAAAAGGTCTTCCCAAGCTAAAATTCTCCAAGGACAAGGCTTGTAGACCTTGCCAAATGGGGAAGCAATGCTAAACTTCCTTCAAAGCAAGAATGTTGTAAGTACTTTTAGGCCACTTCAACTAATCCATATGGACCTAATAAGACCTACTAGGAATGCCAGTCTAGGTAAAAAGCATTATGCATTTGTCCTAGTTGATGATTACTCTAGGTTTACTTAGGTTTCTTTTCTTGCTTATAAGAATGACGCTTTTGATGCTTTCAAAAGTTTTGTAAAAAGACTTAAAATGAAAGAAGTTATTTCATTTCTTTTTTTAGAAGTGACCATGGAAAAGGATTTCAAAATGAATCTTTTGAAACTCATTATTTAGAGAATGAGATTTCTCATAATTTTTCTACTCTTAGAATACCACAATAGAATGGTGTTGTAGAGAGGAAAAATAGGACATTAGTAGAGATGTTTAGAGCCATGCTCAATGAGTATTCTTTGGCTAACTGCTTTTAGACTGAAGCCATCAATACTTCTTGTTATATTGCCAATCGTGTTTTGAAAAGACCCATTATGAACAAAACTTCTTATGAGCTATGGAATGGTAGAAAACCTAAGCTTTCACACCTTGGAATTTTTGGGTGCAAATGCTACATTCTTAATACCAAGGACAACTTTGGAAATTTTACTTTAAAAATAAATAAAGGCATTTTTTTGTGCTACTCCACTTCTAGTAAAGCCTGTAGGGTATTCAACAAAAGTTCTATGGTTGTTGAAGTGTCAATGAACATTGTGTTTGATGAATCTAGTAATCTTAATCATAGGAAATGTTCACTTGTTGATAATCTTGCAAGTGACTTTGAGAAGTTAGAGCTTGATTCAACTCCAAAAGAAATGGTGATTGATCTTAAAGATAACAAGTCATCATAAGAAGTTGAGGAATCTCAGCCACAACAAGTAAAAAACCCAACTTAAGAATTTCTTAAGGATCAGGGATTCTCCAAACATCATCCAAAGGACCTTATCATTGGTAAAACATTTAAGGGAGCGGTTACTAGATTTCAAATTCATGCTTTAGATAATAATCTTGCATTTGTTTCTCAATTTGAGCCAAAATTTATTGATGAGGCTATTAATGATGAGAGTTGGGTGATTGCTATGCAAGGAGAACTTAACCAATTTGAGAGAAATAAAGTTTAAAACTTGTTCCTAGGCCTAAGGAACACCTTATTGTGGGATGCAAATAGGTGTTTAGGAATAAGTTAGATGAGTATGGTTTTATTATAAGAAACAAAGCTGGATTGGTTGCAAAAAGTTATAATTAAGAGGAAGACATTGATTATGATGAAACCTTTACTTTCGTAGTAAGATTAAAGGCCATTAAAATTCTTTTAGCATTTGCACATCATATGAATTTTAAAATTTTTCAAATGGATGTGAAGAGTACTTTTTTGAATGGTCTCATTCAGGAGGAAGTTTATGTTG
This sequence comes from Omphalea diandra, assembly GCA_949677035.1. NCBI lineage: Eukaryota > Viridiplantae > Streptophyta > Magnoliopsida > Malpighiales > Euphorbiaceae > Omphalea > Omphalea diandra. The sequence goes on from CATIWR010080534.1 coordinate 34,048, forward strand.
AACAACCTTTCAATTTTGCATCTCATGCTTTTCCAAATCATGTTTTCAAATTAACTAAAGACCTATATGGTTTGAAATCAGTTTCAAGAGTTTGGTATGAAAGACTTAGTTTATTTCTTTAACAAAATGAATTTGAAAAAGGTAAGGTTGGTGCAACTTTATTCATCAAAAAGCACAACCAAGATATACTCATTGTGCAAACATATGTTGATGACATTATATTTAGTGCTACTAATAAATCTCTTTGCGAAGAGTTTGCTAAGTGTATGACTAAGAAGTTTGAGATATGTATGATGGGAAAGCTCAAGTTTTTCCATAGTCTTCAAATCAAGTAAACTAAAAAGGGCATCTTCATCAACCAAACCACATACACAAAGGATGTATTCAAAAGTTTAAGCTTGGATGGATGCAAGGTAGAAAAGAGTCCAACGAGTGCAACTATCAAGCTTGACAAAGATGAATTGGGTAAGCCAATTAATGAAAAGAGGTATAGAGGTATGATTAGTTCCCTCTTCTGCCTTACCACATCTAGACCCGACATCATGTTTAGTGTTTGCATATGTGTTAGGTTCCAAACTTGCCCTAAGGAATCATATTTAAATGTTATCAAAAGGATTCTTAAATATTTAAATGGCACATCACATTTAGGATTGTGGTATCCTATGAATTCATCTTTTAGTCTTCTTGGATATTAGGATGCGGATTATGTCTTTAGTTTATTAGATAGAAAAAACATTTTTAGAACTTGCCAATTCATAGGAGATTGTTTAATTTCTTAGCTCAGCAAAAATTAAGTTTCAGTCGCCTTATCCACCATCGAATCAGAATATGTGGCGGTGGGTCATTATTGTACCCAAGTTCTTCGAATGAAACAACAACTTAAGGATTATGGCAAAGATGTTGATTACATTCCCATCAAATGTGACAACACAAGTGTAATAAATCTTTCAAAGAATCTCATCCAACATTGAAGGAGTAAGCACATTGACATTTGACATCATTTTCTTAAAGATCATGTCCAAAATGTTAATATGGTGTTAGTGTTTGTTGACACTAATCATCAACTTGTAGACATCTTCACTAAACCCATTAATAAAGAAAGAATTAACTTCATCAAGAGGGAACTAGGGATGCTAGATGGAAGCTTCTTAGGGTGAAAATTGATCTCGTTTCATATTCTTCATTGTGTTTGTCAATTTTGATTGATTGATTGAAATGTTTGGTAGTTATGTATGTTGAACGCTTTAGATGTTTGAATTCATTATGCAATTGTTCTTTCCTATGCCAATTTGCGTGAATTGATCATCATTACATTAAGTTAATCACATCTAGAAACGTCCATTCTTATTTCTTATTGTTTTTCATTTTCCCTTGTAATTCGTGATCGCTATTTATAGGCACTCCTTAAAATTATTATCAATTCTCAATTCACTGTTATGATTTTAGATCACCATCACAAATTTTTCAAAATTCAAATTTGTTGACCATTAACTCCTTCAATTTCTAAGAAAATCTTATCCAACACTCACAAAATTTGTAATTAGCGATCACGACTAGTTAATAGTGATCGCAAATTATGGTAACTACTAGGCATTGATTGATTTGACTATCAATGGGTGCCTACTCTTCATTTGTTGCTTATGTTACCATTTTCTTACCTTTTTTTTCAATCATTTTTAACCTATTTAAGCCATCCTAACACTATTCTATTCCACTTTTAAGTTTGTTCTTTATCTATCATTCATCTCTCTTCTCAATTCCTTCTAAAACTCTATCAACTTCAATCCTTTCATGGCACCCAAGAAACTAACCAAAGCAGAGAAGGTTTAGGGCATTACCCAACCTCAAGGCCTCCTTCCCTTTCACCTTATGAAAGGGATAACCAAGGAAGTAAAAAAGAGGTTCAAAGCCAACTGCAACAAAATTATCCAAACTAATAAAATTCTTTCTACTTTTCTCCTTGAATCTCTTAGAATCAAGGAAGTGACCATTACCTTTCTCTTTAACCTAGGTTGAAAAGAATTCATCTTCAGGAATGATCCAAGGTATGAAGAGATTATAAAGGAATTCATATGCACAGTCACCTTAAACAAGAGGGTTGAATCAAAAGTAGATACATATGGGTTAGTATTTAGGGCCTTTGGGGACCTTTATTTTATAACTTTTGCCCAACTTTCTACTCTTTTCAACCTCAAGTTGGAAATAATGTTCCTATCATTATCTCTGCACTTGAAATGATCTATTCTGAATTTTGGTCAGAGATTTCCATTGAAACTTGACATGATCTTAAAACCTCTCTAGCCAAATATATCCAGACCCTTACTAATTGGCTTATTAACCGAATCATAATCTTCTCTATAAATGTTAGGGGTGATGGGAATAAAAAAGTTTCCTAGAAATACCTAGCATTTCTTTTCTGTCTTACCAAAAATAAGCCAATTCGAATAAGTCGATACCTTGTGGATCAATTGATTCACATATGTACAAATCCCTTAAAGGCAATTTCTTTTCCTTTCTCATGTCACAACCATATATAAGTTTATGGGAAATAAGGAAAATGAGAAATTTCTCATCGAAAAATACTTACCCTCCCAAAACTTCATTGACTTGCCTTATTTAATTAATGCCAAGGCAATTCATCTTGATACTTATGTGTATACCTTGGGGTCTTTTGGGGCAAAGAAGCAAGAAACCACTCATGCTTAAAAAAGGAAGAGGCTTGTGATAGAGGAAAGTGCCTAACCAATTCCATGATAGAGGAAAGTGCCCAACCAATTCCATCTCCTAAGCCCAAAGCCAAACCAAAAACTTCTTCCATCTCTCTCTCTTCCTTTAATACGAAGTTGGACAAGTTTATGAGGATACTTAAAAGGAGATATCTTTTTATTTCTCACCTTCACAGTGACTTAGTTAATCTATAAGAGAAAGTGGGAATAACACCTTGTCATCTTCCTAATTTTGAAGAATGGGAAGATACCCCACCAGAGAAAAAGAATCAAGAAGAAGAAGAACAAGAAGAAGGAGATGAGGCACAAGGAGGAGGAGGTGAAGAAGTTGGAGATAACGATGATGACATCTCTCCATTCCTATAGTTTTTCTTACTTAGGCTTGTAATTATTTTTCTGTTCCTTTTATCTTTGGCCTAAGTATGTGATCTGATAAGTTTTTTATTCTATGTTTAACTTTATTATGTATTTTTTTATATTAATAAAAGTTGAAGTTTTTGCTCCCTCTATGGTTATTCTTGATATTCTTTATTAGTATAATTTATTCTTATCCCTATAATTGCATTGTCCTCTCTTTTTGATTTTGACAAAGGAGGAGAGTAAACCTGCATGCTATAATTAAGGGGGAGTATAATTTGAGGGGAGTAATTTCAATTAGTTTAATTGCATTACAAGTTTAATTGTTAAAAATTAATTACCATCTCAACTTCACACTTATGCATTCTTTATCCCTTACAAAATCAATCTAAGTTGTCAAAATCAAAAAGGGGAGATTGTTCGACTAAGTTGGTCAAAATCTCTTTTAATCTTAACTATGTAGATTGATATGTTCTAACATCAATTTTAAGTGTTGATTTTGGAGATTTTTAGATAGGTTTGCATTGGAAGTTGAATGAGAGTTTAAGTCTTAAGTTTTGTGAAAGGCTTCATAATTCATAGTGGTGAACTTCAAAATTGCGACTGCTATCTTGCAAGAAGAATGGATGAAGTTGGATTAGATGATTTCACACAGGAAATCACAATCGCGATCTTTCCAAGAAAGTGATAAACATAGAATAAAAAAATTCGTGATGAAAGTCATCTTTTTTGTGATTGTGAATTTTGTAATTGCTTAGAAGGAATCAAGTCATGAACCAGAGTGTGCCAAACATCCCAAAGAGCCATTAGTATATCAAAATTCGTGAGGGTGAAATATTTTTCGAGATTGCGACTTGATGAAGCAACATCTCTTTATCAAACAGAGGAATTCATGGTGGCCATCGCGCCTAAGAAGAAAATAAATCTTGACTGTGACTTTTGTTAGGCTTGAAGAACATAATAGCTAATTTTCTTGAAAGACTAATGATTGTGTGCCATGTGGATTAGCCATTAGATATAAATAGGATTTTTTACTGCGATTTCAACAATTTTAGTGCAAAAAGATAAACTGCGACCATGAATGACCAATCACAGTAATAATTTGTCTAACAGACATTTAATGAAAGATCTGCCTAGCAAAACTTGAAGATTTAGACATAGTTTATTTGTAACGTCTCTTTGATGGTTGTTGCCTTTCAATACTCTACCAAATGGACTTGAATGCTAGAGAATAATATTAAATATAGAAAAACTCTTACAATTTTGTTGCTTAACCTTTAATTCTTGCATATGAGTTACTATTATTGGGTGTGAGCATTAAACACCAGTGTTTTGGGTTTGAGAGTTAGCCTAGTTGTAAAACTCTTGTATAGGTTAAGTGTGAGCCTTTGGAAAAACACTTCAAAGTTTGTATGTGATCCTTGAAATACAAATTGTAAGGTTGTTTGTAAGCCATAAAACACAGTGTAAAAGTTTGGCGTGAGCTTGAAAACACCATTTAATAATAGTAGAATACCCAATTAGAAGAATTGGGGAGTGCCCCACCCCTCCCTCCCCCCCCCTTCTTATTGCTTAAGGGCCAATAATAAGCAATTGTAAAAATTAATATAATAAAAAAACAAAATCCATTAAATTTTCTTGTCCTTTTTAATTGACTTTCAAGTTGAAATAGACCCACTTTTACCTCTTGTAACAAAGGAAACCTAAAAAATAACAATTGATTCAAAACACCAAATGCAAATATAAATGAAGTAATGAGGAATAAGTAATAATCAATAATTAAACATAAATAATAATGTTTGATTTTGATAAAATAATTGACGTAATAGTCAGCGAAAACTAATATGAATATATTTGAAGGATGTAATAAAATGTTAAAGTTTTCATATCATCTTTAAACAATTTGATTAAATTATTTCATTGAAAGAATAAGTTAAAATATTACCTTATCCATTTGCTATGCTTTTATTAATATGAAACTTAATTGAAATTTTGAAAAAATTAATTAAAATTGAAAAATGGATCCTTTAAGTAGAAAATAATCTCATCCCTTAAATCCTTGGAAAAATGACAATGAAAAACCTTAGGAATGAGGTTTTAAGTAGCTAAACCTTAGACAGATCTTGTACATAGAACTTATTCTGAGTGGTATTATACAAGAACATTTCCATAGTTTTGTTGAAAGTTACTTGTCTTTTGTGTTAAATCATTTGCCTCAGAGTTAGTTAGTTAATCAATAAAGTCGACATAAGTTGATTGAGACCCATCCAAATGATACGTGGCCTTATTGCAATATATAATTAGGCAAGGAGATTCACACTAGTAGTTACCTATAATCTATTTAATGACCAGTGGAGAATCTCTTATTGTCTTAATAACTCTTGCCTTCATTTCTATTAGAATCTCCTTTTATTTTTTTTAATTAAAACACCACATGTTGAAAGGTACTAAATTGAGTATATTTAAAACATGCTAAATTATGCTATTACTTTCATGATTCAAATAACAGATAAAAGGACAAAAATTATATAGAGAAAAAGCAAAACAAAAGTCCTAAATTAAAAAAAAAAACATGAAAAAAGTAAGTTATTTGAGGCCTTATATCGTATAGCTTATGTTGAAGTCCTAAGACTCAAGATGAAGGAGTGTGGCTTTTTAAAGAAATGTACAACTCCATTTCATAAATGATCTCATTTACATAAGATGAGACTAGTTGTTAAAGCTTTCATAAAATGGTGTAAACCTTTCTATAAAAGGAAACCTTAGTAGCAGAACAAAAGAGGAGGCTTAGAGACCTTAACGAAACTCTATCAAAATCAAAACTCAGCACTATCAACTCATTTGCTACCACCTTCTCTATCATCCACCATGTCAACTCTTGAACCATACCATAATGAAACCATAAGCCAAAGAACAAATTCTCAGTCTTATCCCTATAATCTATAATAGTTCTAAGAGATCTTAAACTCGTTTAAAAGTTGAAACTAGGTTGATTACCATTAAAGAATTAAAAATAAATGAATTTGATAGATTTTAGTTTCAAATCATGAATTATAACCATCATTGTTCTAAGGGGTATTCAATCATTAATATAAGATTTTGAGGCCACCCAAAAAAATAACTCACTTTCATCTTTCCCTAGTCTTTGTGCCATAAGAATAAATTATTGTATAGGACTGTAACACTGTGGGAAAATATTTATGGCGAGCAAGCTATGCAACTCTATTTCCTGGCAATGTAGCTCCATGTCCAAGTTGTTAGACCCAACATCTTAGTTGTATGTCTCTATTCCTCAATCTGCCTATAACTTGATATTCATCTTGTATTTGCTTTCTTTTAATTTCCCTTTGTTTTACTTGTTGCTTATTTATGATACTTCGTTCTTATTTTATATATTCCTTTACTCTTTTATATATCCAAAATCATTGCTATATGAAAGTATCATTATATTATCTTTTGAGATAGCTTTCTAAGAGATTTTAATGATGGTCTATATTCTCATTATTCCCCCATCCCTTTTTAATCTCCTTATGTTCTTTATTTCTTAGTTATATGGTAGGCATAATTGCCTACTCTTGTTTAGATTATGTTTTATTTGCTTATGCTTGTTAAATTTTAGTTTGTGGATAGCACAAACATCTTGGTTATTTTTTTAAAAAAATTGGTTTATGGATGGCACAAATAGTTTATTAGCTTTTAATTCTATTTATACTACATATGGATAAATCCTCACGTATACTTTATTATTCTTTATATTCCTATCGCTTTATTTCTTTTCTAAAATGATTTTACCTTCATTGTAATCCTCAAATGGTTCAACCACTTACTTTACTCTTAAGATAATTGTATTGCTTTCCAAACCCTAATCAATTATACCACCTATACATTTTTAAGATAGTCATTATTAGTTTTACACCCTAAGACTATTAAACGACTTGAATACTACATTCCTTATATATGTTTCATAGGAGTTGCCATATTAAAGTTTTTATATTCATGATTTTATTCTTTCCTTCTCCTTTTGATTTGGATGTATTTACATTGGTTTGAATTTAATTATTCTTTTTTTTTTTAATGCTCTTTCCTATTTGATGCATTCATGATTCCTTCCTTTATTGGTCTTTAACTAATTCTTTATTTTTTTTTATGACTTTTACATGTATTTATATATCATTGATCCCATCGTTATATTGTTCATGCATTATATATAAATTATCAAATTACATGTGTTTGTTTAAATGGAAATAGTTAAAAATGATAACTTTTAAAAATAAAAGATTACTATGTAGAAGTCAACTTGTAGGCCAGGTGAATAAGGATGCCTAACACTATCTCTAAGGCATACCTAACTTTTGAACCTAACTTTGAAGGGGCAATAAAGAAGTTGGATATTTTACAAAGGGATTTAGCCATTACCCATATATGTACCAATTTTACTAATCAATGACTGTATTTCATTCTTTAGGGTAACCCTATGGCTAGTTTGTACTCCTTTAAGCCCACAAGGCTTATCAATAATGTCATAGTCCTAGTTGCATTGATTGGGATAGTAATCCCATTCATAGTGATGACTTTTCTGGGGATAAAGAAGTTGGTTATGCACAATTAGCTTTTATTTACTATTTTATCCTAAACAATTATTTTCTTATATTCTTTACACATACCTTTTGTAATTTGTTTCCCTATTAGCCAAGTATCATCATACATGTGAAACCTAAGTTCTACTTGAGCTTAGGAGAATGATGTTGACTCCTAAAATTCATGACCATACACCCTTAAGTATAAAATTGAAAAACTTGCACTTGAGTACAATATACTTCAATAATCCTAAAATCAAATCTTATGTAATGGTCTGATTCTTTTGCCTAGGAGACCAAAATGTGTGCTACTTACATATGGGTTGAGTTTGGACCCTATTGATGTATAATCTTGCCTTCGATATGCAATATTTGTGAGATAAAGAAGCACTTCTATTAAACAAATTTATTTAACTTTGCAATGGTTATGCATGCATAATTTTAAATTTCTCTTATTAATTTTTGTTGCCTTTTTCCATTAAGAGAAAGACCTAAACTTGACCATCCTCAAATGATATTTATACATTGAACATAGCCCAATGAAAGAGCCAAAACTATTAGTGTGTGAAAGTAATAAGGTTTGAAGGATAAACTTCTTAATAATTATTTCTAGCTTATTTATTTTGATAATGCATTCAAGTATTCAAGCATTTGCATGTCATCAAGCATCAATTTAGTTCTTTATATTGAAATTTATATGATGCACATAATGAAAGAGAATTGATACAACACATAGGAATTAATCACCATGGAAAATAAGGAACCATGGTAACTTAAGGGAAATATTGAGAAAATGATATAAGCTAAGATAAAACTAATGATGCATCAATATTAAGGCAAAAAATTAAGAGATATAGTAAAGTAGGTAATTACAAAGAGCCTACCCTAGGAGCATAAAAACCAATGCATATAGATGAGGGCTCAAATATTCATAAAGAGGAAAAAGATGAAAAATGCATAATAATAGGTGTAGTTAGGTTCTTCTAAAACAAAATTGGCAAACCTCAAAGAGATTTTTCTATCTTGGATAGACGTCTTGAAGAGTTCAAAGAAAATGGGATATTATAGCCACTAATGCCTTTATCCATACTGGATCCCTTGCCAAAGAAATTCAATTTTCATATCTTTTGCCCTTTCCTTCTTGTTTTGAACATTTAACATGTTAGGTTCTAAATAATTGTCTTGAAAATTCTTTGCGTCCCATTTATTTAATCTAAACTAATAAACTTCCTAAAAATATTATAAGCACAAGAAAAATATCCAAGCCAAATAACACACAAACTTTATGTGGAATATTTTCATTGGTTGAGAGAAAATCATGAGACAAATTCTAAATAATTCCATTACAATCAAAAGAGAACAAGAATAACCTCTCTCAACTTTCACATGAATTTGAGACTATAATAATTAGATGAGTACAATAATTATCCATAGTTCACCTTGACTACAGTCTTATCCATACTTTATAATTTTTTGTGTAAACCTTACTCTCAATGACATTATGATTTTGTGAAAACTCTTATTTCCTTTGACTTAGTTGACCAATACTCATAATTTTTTTCTTTTATTTATGGTCTCATGCACAACATACAACACATGGCGTATAGTTTTTCTTTTCATTCTTTAGTTTGCAGAAACTCCTTATGACTTGTTTGATCTCATCTTTAGATGGCTTATAGTTTTTCTTTTCATTCTTTGATACATACTCCTCTTGACTTGCTTAATCTCACCTTCCTAAATACTTCTTTTATGTTCCTATAATTAGGAATCCTTAGCCAAGTCTAACGTGGACTTCATATTGCCAACTTGCCTTTCAAGTCTAATATGGACTTTTGCATTCATATTGTTTTATTATCGAAGCAAACTCAATTTTATTTTTTTATTTTCTTAATTTATAATATAGCTAATCCCTTTTAACCCAATAATCTCCCCTTTCTGCCAATAATGAGAAATTATCAAACTAATATCTTCATTTGAACTGAAAACCCATTCCACAAGTTTTAATCATCATTACTATCTTATTTATAAGAGACATAATTGTCATAATTTTATTTTCATCCAAAACATTCATACTCTTGTTGTTGAACCTTATAATTTTAGTTCTTATTTTATTAATTACAAACAGAAGATTATATCATCTAACATTTGTTCTAGTTCTTATTTTATTAATTACAAATAAAGGGCTATATCATCTAACCTTTGTACAAGTATATTAGGTTTTGCCTTATACGTCTCCTCATTCAGTAGCTAAATATTATCCAAAAAAATTTAGATAGCAACATTTATAATTGAAGAATTATTGAAGTTAAGAAGTGAGTTTATACCTACCAAGAACATTGTAGATTGTTAATGACCATTGAATACACATCAACGAGCATTGAAGGAAACCAATAATAGTTGAAAAAGCTTAGAGGAATTGGCTAAAGCATTCTCTAAGCCCCAACTATAGTAGGAAGATGCAACATGATCATTGGATAAAACAACAAGCATTCAAGAGTCATCAACTGCAATTGAAGAATTTTAATAGAACTACTTAACTCTTTTATAAGTGTTTGTGGGTTTTTTAATGTGTGTGTGTGTGTGTGTGTGTGTATATATATATATATCCATAGTGAAAGTAAGAGGTCGATCTACAGGGAGGAAAAATGAATCAAGTATTAAATGACTAAGGACTCTAGACATTTAGGATAATAGAGAAAATCAAAGAATAGGGCAAACTAAACTAACAAGGCAATTAAAACTAAACTAATCTAACAATAGAAATCAAATATATATGCAAATCAAACTAGACAACACATATTCAAGTGAAACAACCAATGATCATGAAATGTTGTAGAATGAATTGATTGGAGGATCAACTTAATGTCTTTAGTGCTTATCCCTAAGTCAACCAAAGATGTCTTTGAATAAAACTATAATTTGTAAACATAGAAGTTATGCTCCATGTCTATCCTTTAAAACCCTTAGAGTATATTTCCTCTCTCGAGTCTAATTGTTTAACCAAAGTGAATCTAATTGGTTTCCTATAAAAAAAAAAAGCTAACTCTCATAATGAATCCTTGACTAACACATCATATATGGTGATCAATTATACATAACAAAAATAATTAACAATCAAACTCAAATTCAAATTCATTCATAGAAAAGAAAAATGATTAATTCATCGTTCCATAAAATAGTGCAATCTAGTCCATACGACTTAGCCTAAATACATGATTGAATTAAGAAGGCAAACAAAAGAATGAGAGAACATAAAGAGAGAGAAAAAGAGAAGAATGAGATGAAGATCTAAAGAAGTCTTCGCTCTTTGCAAAGGTTGGACTTTTGTTTGAACTCCACAGGAAACTAACTCCAACTTGGAAAATTGCTTCCTTTCATAAATAACTAACTCTCTTTTTCTAACACTTCTTGATTTTTCTTGAATGCTTTGAGAATGATTTCTAATGTCTAAATGTAGGCTAAGTCCATGTATTTATAAGCCTTGAAGTGACCTAATTCGTACTAGTTCCAAAGAGGTGCCTTTACGAAAAGGGTGTGATGAAAGGATGTTGTAACTACTCGGCACACTGGTGTAAGTCGACACAACTGCTTTTTGTATGGTCACTATGTTGACTTGGCATAGTATGTCATTACTAGTGACAAACACTTCTTCCTTCCTTGCTTGGGTTACTTTGTTCTTCGATCCAAGGTCCTGTAACGCACTTGTATGCAAAATTTAAGCTAAAAAAGGCCTACAAAAAATGAAACTTACATAAGAACTATCAAAGTAAAGCTAGGCTTACAATCATATGCATATTGATAAAAAAAAATATTAAAAACAAAAGAAACATAGACATAGAATCTCTAGAACACTATACTAATTTGCACTATATCAAGATCATCATAATTAGACCTTGCTAGCCCTTAAGCAAGAAACAAAGACCTAAATGGGAATAACTAATAATGACTTCTATAGGTATAAAAGCAATCATACTGGCATGCTCATCTCATTCACAAACCATAGGAATTTAAGAAAGTGATTAACAACCAAACTTCCAGTGCTCAATAATGACAAAAAAAAATCAAGTTTCATAGTATAAGTAATAAGGTTAACAATTTGTCACAAGTTATTAAGAACAAAACCAATAATACAAAGTCAAGGTTCTAGCTAAACCACATACAAAGACTTTCATTCCTTAAAGTTAGGACTTCTAAAGAGAGTAGTAGCCATTTATGGTGGGATAAGGAATAAGCATATGTATTAACTAACAATTTCTCATGAAATTTGTGGACATTTTATAGCAATGTAATTATGACATCAACCATCTTTCCGAAAGAATGAAAATGAGGAGCATACTCACTTACACACAACTTACTTAACATGCATCATGTCAACACGTGACTTTATCATATTCAAAACTTCATCATTTGAAGTTAAAGGAATACTCGAGGCTTCTTTTTTGTCATTATTATTTTATGTCCTCATCCATTATTGAAAGTTAGTTATTCATATTATGGCTAGAGTTTCCCTAAAGCTACCTTGTTCCTTAAAAATCAAGCTTAAGTTCGTAGCATCTAAGTATAGGTATAGCTAGAAGATCGACTGAACATTCTCTAGATTTTGAAAATAATATCAAAAGATAATCTTAAAACTCATACTTGAATGAAAGTTAAAACTTTTCCAATTGAGCACAGGAAGCTAGTTATTAACATATGAAAAAGCTATCCAAATTTATAACCAATGCAAACTTATGCTGACAAAATTATCAATCAAACATGGAAAAGATATAAACCTATTTAGGAGGGTGCAAATATAGCATAGGTTGCTACTCCTAAACAAAAAAATAAAAAACAATAAAAGAAAATAATAAAAATGTGTATTCCTCCCCCACACTTAAAAGTTCACATTGCCCTTAATGTGAATCCCAAAGCCAAAAATAAAGAGTAGGGGAAAGAAGAACTACCTTAATTCTTTGAAGGTGATGATGGAGGTGACTCAATGTTGTAACTAGAATAGGTTAAAAATTGATTCATCTTGTAGTCTATCCTACGTTGACACGTTTCGATTTCTTGGGTATGAGTGTCTATAGCAACTAATTGTCTTTGAATTTCCCTTTGGTTGTCAAGAATTTGCTGCCATAGTGCAACTTCACTACTAGAAGTACTTGGACCTTCATGTATTGGCATTGACTCAACATGGGTAGCCTTTTGATGAACATCATCCCCATGAACTTTATGAGAAACATCCACTTCAATCTCCTCCTCCGCAACTTGTGGTGGTGATGATGGTTCCAACATCTTCCAACATGATCTTTTTCTCACTAGAATCATTTGAAAATTGACATCCAAAACTTCTCCTCATATAAAAGCCTGCTTGGTAAAATAAGAATACTCAACAACACAAGTTAAAACATTGAAGTTCATAGGAAAAGCTTAGCAATAATAGTGACTACATAACCATGGGTGAAGGGGCTTATCCTTACGTGCAACACAAGCTAAGATTTGACTAAAGATCCAATATGTCCAACAAACTTGTTTTTTTGTATGAATGCGCCACATCAAAAACAACTGCTGGGATGAAACTTGATTGAACTCCAATTTATGCAAAACAATAAATACAAGTACTTTATACAAAAGCCAATATGTAAGATCCTTAATAAATATGGCTTTACGCTTCTTAGGGTTAAATAGTGTTTGGCAATCCATTAGGAAATTCCAAAACTCATCAACATCAAAATTCTTAGGCATGGCACAAATATCATCCTTTTTAAACCCAAAATGCATATTCATGAATGCATATGTGAGTTGGTGCATTTTTCCTAACATCTTAAATTCAAGAATATGAGAATCATTCGGATGAAGATCTAAGGATGTGTAAAATTCATTGATCAGGTCAACATATGTGTGTTTTTCTATATAAACAAACTTCTTGAGGCCACATGAAGATAATAATTTAGGTAAAGATTTATGCATACCAATATCATGAAGAAGAGAAGAGGGAATGTACTTATAAGCCACCTTCTTCATGCATAAGGATAGGAAACTTGGCTCTATATATATTGGCTAGGTCCTCTTCTTCTTCCTCATAGTGAACTTAAGGCCTTGATGATGAAAAACCTTTATTTCCCCCCCTCCCCCATTATTTGTGAGTAGAGAAATATAGAGAATAGAGAGAGTAGAGAAAGTATTATAATTGTAGAGAAATGAAAGAGAAAAGATGAAAATGAATGATGGAAGAATATGGGTGTAGAGAATTTATGAAAGAAGAGTAGATTTATGAAAGAAGAGTATAGAATGACATAGAGAAAATGAAATGTTTAAAAATTGAGTGTGGTAGAAATGAGAGTTATTATAGAAGATCATAGTTAAATAAAAGAATGAAGGGAAGTTAAAAAGGTGAAAAGTTGTGACTTTTTGGGATAAAGGTCACAACTTTTCAATTTCAAATTTGGAAATGGGTGAAATAGTGTGTGGGTAAATAAATGTAGACTTGTATTAAAAAGTAAAAACTAATAGTTATTTTTGAAAACTAGTAAAATTAAACTTAGAGGAAAAGATTAAAATGGTGGAAAGATTAAAAAAAGATTTGGTTTTAGGGATGTGTATCTCGACTCGACACACCCGGTTGCTGGATGGTCATTGTGCCGAGTCGAGACAACCATCTCGACTCGACACAGTCTTTTCTCCTTCTTCTTTTTTATCAGTTATAGAAAAATATGTTATTTCTTCAAATAAAATATGATGTGTTATAAACTTTAAAATAGAAAAAATGAAAGAAAATAAAAATAAAAAGAAATGAAGAGACTAGAATATTGATGAAGAAAAGAAAAATTATTTAGGGTAAATAAGGTAAGTATGAAAATGTACCCTAATAGGTTGGGGTGTTAATGTAGGAGGGATTGGAATCCCTTTATCAATCTGACCACTAAGAACATTGGGCTTAAGTCGATGTCCATTTACCTCAAAAATTTCACCTGTAGCATTGACTATCTCAACTACACATTATGGAGAGACTTGCACAACTTGAAACGGCCTAGACCATTTAGACTTCAACTTACTCGAGAACAACTTCACTCTTGAATTGTATAAGAGAACAAGTTGACCTTTATGAAACTTTTTGTATAATGTGTTTGTCATGCCATCTCTTACTTTGGTCCTTATAGATCCTTGAATTTTCAAAGGCATTGGCTTTTAGTTCTTCTAATTCATTAACCTAAAGAAGTCTTTTTTAACCAACCTTAGTGAGATCGAAGTTCAAAGCTCTTGTAGCCCAATACGCCTTATGTTCCAACTCAACTGGTAGATGATAAGATTTCCCATACACCAATTGATATGGAGTTAACCTAATAGGAGTCTTAAACACCATATGATATGCCTATAAAGCATATCAAGCTTTAATGCCCAATCTTTCCTTGCACTAAAAACCATTCTTTTAAGAATCCATTTAAGTTCTTGATTTCTTACTTCAACTTGGCCACTTATTTATGGATGGTAAGGAATAACTATCTTGTGTCTTAGTCTATATTTCTTTAACAATGACTCAATGATATAGTTACAAAAATGAGAGCCACCATCACTTATAAAGACTTTAAGAGTACCAAACCTTGGAAGCATGGTTTTCTTAAGAATCTTCTTAATAATTTTTACATCATTGATAGGGGTGTTATAGCTTCAACTCATTTGAAGACATAATCTACTATAACTAAGATGTACTTGTTCCCCAAAGAGCTTAGAAACAGACCCATAAAGTATATTCCCCAAACATAAAAAATTTATACCTCTAAAATACCTTACAAAGGCATCTCTTGATTTCTTCCAATATTTTGAGTCCTTTGACAATGATCACATGAACGAACAAAGGTATGAGCATCCTTGAAGAGTGTAGAGTATGAGTATCCTTGAAGAGTGCAAGCCATCAAAAACTCGCTTGAAGCACCTTGAAGTTGTTTTTTATGCACTAAAATGACCATTAACATCCATAGAATGACAATGCCTCAATATATCGTGTACCTCATATTGTGGAACACATCTTCTAATCAAACCATCATTGTATCTTTTGAAGACCAGGAGTTCATCCCAATAGTAGTGTTTAACTTCATTTAAAAATTTTTCCTTTTATGATAATCCATATTGTACGGTATAACACCATTCACTAAATAGTTTTCAATGTTGACGAACCACAAAACTTCTTTACTCGTAACACTAAATAATTGTTCTCCTACAAACGTCTCATTAATAGGTACTCCATTTTCTTTCTTTTGAAACACTTCTTAATCTAGTCTTGAAAAATGATCCACTATAAGGTTCTCATTACCTTTATTATCTTTAACCTCCTAATCAAATTCTTGAAGCATCAGATAAGTAACCTTGGCTTAGCATCTTTTTTGTTCAAGAGATATTTGAGGGTACATGATTTGAATAAACTATAACTTTTTTGCCAACTAGATACGCCCTAAACTTATCAAAGGCATATATAATTATTAGAAGCTCTTTTTTTATGGTAGTGTAGTTAAATTGAGCAAGATCTAATATCTTGCTTGCATAATACACAATATATGGCTTTCCATTGTTCCTTTGACCTAAAACGGCCCCAAGAACGAAATTACTTACATAATATATGATTTCAAATGGCAAATCCCAATCTAATGGTTGCAAAATTGGAATTGAAATAAGTGCCTTCTTCAATTTCTCAAAAGATTTAATACATGACTTATCCAACTCAAAAACCACATCCTTTGCTAAAAGATTACACAACGACTTGGCAATTTGAGAAAAATCTTTGATGAACCTTTGATAAAAGCCGACATGTCATAGAAAGCTTCTTATATCCTTCACATTCTTTAGCGGTGGCAAGTTAGCAATCACTTCTACCTTGGCCTTGTCAACCTCAATACCCCTATTAGATACCATACGACCCAAAATAATTCCTTTTTAGACCATGGAATGGCATTTCTCCTAATTCAGAATAAATCCATGCTCAATATACTTGTCTAACACTTTTGAGAGATTTTCTAAATAGTAGGAAAGGTTAGTACCATAAACACTAAAGTCGTCCATGAAAACTTTAACACATTTATCAATTAGATCATTAAAAAAAAAAAAAAACATGCATCTTTAAAATGTAGCAAGTGCATTACATAAACCAAATGACATACACCTAAATGCAAAAGTACCATGTGGACGTGTAAATGTAGTCTTACTTTGATCATCAGAATGAATAGGGCTTTGATAAAAACCACTAAGGCCATCTAAGTAACAAAAAAAATGAAAACTTGCCCAGCTTTTCTAAAACATTATTAATAAATGGAAAAGGAAAATGGTCTTTCCTAGTTACCTTATTTAGCTTCCTATAATCAATACACATACGCTAACCCATGATGGTCCTAGTGGGTACTAGATCATTAGATTCATTCTTAACAATGATCAAGCTACCCTTTTTAGGGACGACTTAGATAGGACTCACCCAATTTCTATCACTTACAGCATATATGATTCCATTATCAAGCAATTTCATGACTTCTTTCTTAACCACTTTTTTAAGGGTAGGGTTAAGTCTCCTTTGAGCCTTAATGGAAGGCTTAACATTATTCTCTAAAAGAATTATATGCATGTAGATTTTAGGACTTAATCTTTTTCAAGTCATGAATAGTGTACCCTATGGCACCATTATGACTAAGCAATACCTTGTTCAATGTTTAAACTCACTCTTCAATAAGAGACAAATTAATAATATAAGGGTTTTTCAAACTAGGGTCTAGAAATTCATACCTTAGAGTGGAGGGCAATGGCTTAAGCTCAAGGTCTGGCTCCTCATTCAGTGAAGTAGGCTTAGGATCTTCTTCCTTCCTTTAACGGCTAAAAACATGAAGCTCTTATATATGAGAGGTATGCATTGCCTCCAACATCTTTACACTACATACTACTTTATCATTATTATGCTCTTCATTGGCACATTATGTTGAGCACATCTTTAATGGTTCTTGCCCAAGACACTTACACCATAACTCTTTGACATAATTATCAATTTCACTAATAGCATATGCTTTAGCATAAGCTTTAATAGGCGATGCTTCATTCATTATCTTAAAAACATCAAACTCAATAGATTCCTTATTGACTTATAATGTAATCTTCCCTTTCTTCATATCAATCACCATACTGGCTATATAAGGAATGGGAAACCAAATAGAATAGGAATTTTGGGGTCCTCTTCCATATCTAATTCAATAAAATTTGTTAGAATCACAAACTTTCCAACCTTGATTGGCATATTTTCCAAAATACCAATTAGGTATTTAATCGATTTAGTTGCTATAGATAGACTCATGGTAGTTGGCTTCAATACACTCATGGCAGTTGGCTTCAATTGACCAACATTAATCCTCTTATAAATTGAGTAAGGCATAAGACTAACACTTGCACCTATGCCACATAAAGCTTTATCAAGGTTATCAAAGTTAGTACCACTAATGATATAAGGAACAATAAATAAACTTGGATCTTTCATCTTTAGTAGTGGCTTAGACAAAACGATTTGTGATTCTTCAATAAGAGCTACCAATCCATCTTCTTGAAGTTTGCTTTTATGATTGATGATATCTTTCAAAAATTTCCCCTATGATGGCATGTCTCTTACAACTTCCATAAATGGAACTGTAATAGTGATGTTCTTGAGATATTCCAAAAACTTTCAAAAATGCTTATATAAGTTTTTCCTTAATAACCTTTATGGGAAAGACAAAATAGCCAAGTTCACCTTAGTCTCATCATAGGTATTGGACTTTTCCATCTTTGTTGAATCCTTAGAATTCTTCTCGTCATGACTTGCTTCAATCTCTACTACATGATTATCAATCTTTAGTTCTTTGGATTTGCCATTCTATACTTCCTTGCCACTTCTTAATGTAATTGTTGTACAAGTCTCCATTTATTGAAATTTTGATTGACTAGGGAGCTTTCCCACAGTTTTGGAATTATTGGAAGCTTATTGGGCAATTTGGGTATCAGACATATGGCTATAAGTAGTAAGTTGGTCAATCCTTGATTCCAATTGCTTAAATTGCTCCATGGTTTGCTTATTGGCAATCATTTATTGAGCTATGAACTATTTAAAAAGGACTTCAAGGTTAGACTTAGGTGGTGTAGGTTGTATAGGTTGTCTCATTGGGAAACCAGATAGGTTTTTACTAGTAGGGTTGAATGAAGGGCTAAGTTATGCAGAGGTGTTTGACAAAGAGAAACCAAGGTGGTTCCTCTATTGTTGGTTAAAGTTATTTGGCATAGGCTGATTTCATTAGTTGTAACCCCCTTGAAGAAAGTTAACTTGCTCTTTGAAACTGGCTTTGGAATCATGGTATAAATAAGGTCTGCCACAAAATTCACATGCGACATTTGAACTCTCCACTACATTGATTTGTAACTTGGTGATCAACTTTGTTAAGGCATCCACTTTTGCGGTCAACATGTTTATACTATCCAACTCAATTACTCACTTGCTTTAGCCACTATTGTTTCTTCACCTATATATCCTTGCAAGGCAAGTTCATTTAGTAATGGTATCACTTCAGTTGTTGTAATTATCATCCATTTCTTACTAGCACTAGCATTCACAATGCTTCTATCTTCATCAGTCAATCCATTATAGAAAATTTAGGGAATCATCCATTCTGACAAACCATGATAAGGTCATTGTCTTTGATGCTCCTTGAATCTTTCCCATATAGCATAAAGTGTCTTACCCTTTGCTTGTTTGAATGTAGAGATCTCATTACGGAGTTTTGTTGTCTTTTATGGTGGAAAATACTTATAAAGGAATACTTGCTTCAACTTATACCATGTAGTGGTAGAGTTTTGGGGTAGACTAGCAAGCCATAATTATGTTTTCTCCTTAATTAAAAATAGAAATAGCCACAATCTTATTGCATCATTCGATACACCATTTATCTTATAAGTTGCATAAACATTGAGGAAAGTGAGAATATGAGCATTTGGATCCTCTCCTGTTAATCATGCAATTTAATTGTTTTACACCATTTGTATCACACTTGGCTTAATTTCAAAGTTGTTATTAGCAATGGTAGGAGCAACAATTCCTCTGAAATTCTATGTTATATTAGGCATAATGAAATTGCCTAAGGTTCTTCTTTCCTGTGCCATTTCTTATTGATTCGATTTCTAATTCTTTTTGTTCAATAAGTAATCTTCTTTTCTTACATAAATGACAAAGAGTTCATTCAATTTTTGGGTTAATACTATCAAAACTTTGACAACGACACATACAATCAATCAAAGTACAAAAATATAAATAAATAAAAACAATAAAACTAAAATTCCTAAATCAATCTTTCATTAATCTAATCTAATATAAGTTCAAATTCAACTTTGGCCTCCCTAGCAACGGCTCCAAAATCTTGGTTTGCAGGTTTCTTGGTACATAAGCATATATATATATATATATATATATCCCTTCGTAATATAGTGTAAGGGGTCGATCCATATAAAAGCAAAGTGAATCAAGTATTAGACAACTAAGTACTCTAGATGTTTAGGATAACAAAGTAAATCAAAGAATAGGGCAAACTAAACTAACAAGGCAATTAAAACTAAACTAATCTAATAATAAAAATCAAATATAGATGCAAATCAAACTAGACAACATATATTCAAATGAAATAACCAATGATTGTGAAATGTTGTAGAATGAATTGATTGGAGGATCAACCTAATGTCTTCAAGTGCTTATCTCTAAGTCAACCAAAGATGTTTATGAATAGAACTATATTCACTCTTACTTTTTGTATAATTTGTAAACATAGAAGTTATGTTCCATGTCAATCCTTTAAAAGCACTCTTATAGTAGAATCGTGCAATCTGGTCTATACGACTTATCCTAAATACATGATTAAATTAAGAAGGCACACAAAAGAATAAGAGAACATAAATAAAGAGAAGAAGAAAAGAATGAGATGAAGATCTACAGAAGTCTTCACTCTTTGGAAAGGTTAGACTTCTGCTAGAACTTGGAAGAGTTCTTCCTTTCATAAATAACTAACTCTGTCTTTCTAACACTTCTTGATTTTTCCTGAATGCTTTGTGAATAATTTTTTATGTTTAAATGTGGGCTAAATCCATGCATTTATGATCCTTAAAGTACCCCAAGTCATGCCAATTCAGAAGAGGTACCTTTACGAAAGTGTGTGATGAAGGGATGTTGTAACTACTCGACATTCCGATGTGAGCTAGGACAACTACTATTTGTATGGTCATTGTGTCGACTCGACACTGTATGTCACTAGTGGTGATAGACCAACTTCTTCCTCCTTACTTGGTTTTCTTTGTTCTTTGGTCCAAGGCCCCGTAACACACTTATATGCAAAATTTAAGCATGAAAAGGCCTACATAACATGAAAATTACATAAGAACTGTCAAAGTAAAGCTAGGCTTAAAATCATGGATAATATTGATAAAAAAATACTAAAAACAAAAAGAAACATAGACATAAAATCCCTAAAGCACTATACTAATTTGCACCATAACAATAAGTCCAAATATTGAAATAAGACTACTGGGTATGGGCAAAATTCAATGAGTGTTAAAGCTTAACCTTGATGAAATCTAACAATTAGATCTAAAAATCTAAATTATGGTAATTTTCACAATGAGGAATTAAATATCCTCAATGACCATTAAGAATTCACAAAAATGATGTTGATAAAGCCAAGCTTTATAAACTAAAGCTAATAATTATTGAGAGGATCACAATAAGCACATATTGCATTATAATGAGCATTTTATGGACTCAATAATGGCAGACTAGAATGAAAGCTAGGCACTCAATGATCATCGAAGCAAGATCTATAGGGCATTGGTCATTGCATGACCACGTCATCTCACTATGACCGTTAATAGTGTCTGACGACTATAAGTACTGTCTAGTTTGTTATCCTATCATTATATAAGGATGGAAGGTTAAAAATGAATACAATATGTTAAAAGTGATAGTGAGACATACTCCAAGTGATCTAAAAGCTTCAATGACTATTCAAAAGTGTCTCAAAGTTCAATTGATTGAATTAACTCTTCTTTAAGTACATATGTGTGTTATCTTTTAAAGAAAATTAAAGATTGAGTGAGCTTCATTCATAACATCAAAGTCCAACCCATTCATGCAGATAATAAGGTTGTTTTCACTACTCATTTGTCCAAGGGTTTGAGTGTTGACAATATTCTGAGTGTGGATAGTACTCCATTCTACTTTTGTTGTCAAACTTATTCAAATATAATCTCAAATGGAAATAACTTTTAAACAATTTTTTGTGAAAGGTTTAAGGACATGAAAACTATCTTGGGGAAAGGCTTGAATAGTGCCAATAAACTATTTAATTAGGCTTTGAGGTGGTGCCCAAAAAATCTTCCTTTGGAAGGCTAAAGTGGTTTCTAGTTCAATTCACTTTTGTAAAGGTTTTAATAGCTCCTAGAAGCTATTATCTAGTGGAACTCTCTAGGTATATGTAAAGCAAAGGACATAGGCTTATATTAAGCTAAACCTCTATAAATCATTGTGCATTTATGGTTGATTGATTCTTTTTACTTCTTTTTGAAATAGGTTTAAAGTTACAAGGACCCAATTCAACCCCCTTTATAGAGCTTCTTCAAACAATAAGTGGTATTAGAGCTAATCTTTTTATTCAATTTCAGTGCAAAGAGCAAAGATCAAATGACGAGGGAAGAGGAATCACAATCAATCTACAAGCCCTCATTCTTTAAAAGTGATGATTGTGGCTATAGGAAGAATGAAGTAAATATATTTTTAAACATTGAAACCATAGATTTTTGGATATTATGGAAGAAGGAAGAGAAGTTTCTACCAAGCTTATAAGTAATGTTCTTATTCCAAAGAAGAAATGTCAGTGGATTGCTGAGGAGAAGAAGTTAAATCTCAAAAATAGAAGAGCTATGAATCTCTTGTTCTATGTCATCTAAAATCTCAATATGCCAATCTGCAAATGTGTACCTCTACAAAGAAGATTTGGGACACTATTCAAACTCAACATGAAGGAACTAGTGAATTGAAGAAGAAAAAGGTTCAAATGCACACATACTAGTATAAGACATTTACATACCAACTAAATAAGTCTGCCACTAAAATGTACAATTAGTTCATTGATGTTATGGGACTATGAAAGGATTTGGGAAGGTATACTCTAATAAAGATATCACTTCAAAAAAAAAAAAGATTTATATATAGCAAAAAGTTAGTAGTTAAACATTATTTTTTTAGTAGTTAACACCTTTAGAAACTATATAGTGACTAAAATTGGTAGTCACTATTTTCGTAATAGCTAAGTCGAATGCAGCGACTATGTAGTAGCTAAATAACGACAACTAAAATGTAGCCACTAATTAGCGACTACATTTTAGTAGTAGCTAAAACAAAAAAAAAAATAGTAGCTAATTAAGGACAAAAGTGATTAAGGAGATTAGGAATAGTGACTTAGCTACTAAAATGTATAGTCACTAATTATCTATTACATTTTACATAATAGTTAAAGGATTGATTTTTAATATCTATTTTAGCTACTAAGATATTGTTAGTCACTAAGTTTTTAGAAAATATTAAATTTAAATTATTTACTATGAACATTATTTATTATTTAGCTACTATTTTGGCAATTGCTAGGAAAGTAATGGTTTTTATTAAATGTTTAACTTATTTTATTAATTATTAACTTATTAATATTTCAATGTAAATATTGAAAATTAAAATGAAAAGAAATAATAATATCCTATTATTCAGAGAAAGTAAAAGTACTATGAAATCCTAAGTTTTAGAATGTTACATTGATAGAATTAGAAATCTAGAAACAAGAATGTTTAAACTAGAATCTTCATCTCCAAGAATGTTCAAACTAAAAGGAGTCATTTGTAGGGATCTCTACCACCAAATAACTTCTTTAGCTTCTCATCACAAATTATAATCTTCTTGTTTGTTGGATCATAAAATGGCAAGAAAATAAAGTCAATCAAAATTTTCTAACTTCAAATTAAATGTACATACAACCCTATATTATTCCTAAGGGAATTAGATAGTTGAAACATAATATCTGTGGACTCTGAAACATAATATGAAGCAAAAATTATCATATACTAAAATATCATAAAATGGGAAAAGACATTAATTTTCAAATATAACATCATCAAAAAGTAAGTTTAAAAGAAGCAAATATTAGAATGTAGAACAAAATTAGAAACTTGTAATAGGTTAAAGTGAGTGACCTACAATGCATAATGACTTCTACATTAATATCATTATCTTTATCATGATGTTTGGTATTGTAATTAGAATCCCTTGATCATAGATCTTGGCCTACTTTATTGTTTGACCATGGAGTTTGTGAAGGTAATAAAGAAACCAAATTGTTGTCTCTCTTCTACTATGACTATAAAGAATCCATTTCTAACTAAAAAATTTGTTTGTTCAATTATTGTTAGAAATCTCTCAAAATAACTTCTTTTTTCGACCTGATTCACCATAACACAAGTCACTGAGTTAACTAAGTATCTAATAATGCATAACAATAAAAAAATTATAAATGCAATCTTCTAACTCAACATTAACTGGTATATATTTTTTTCACTCAAATTTATAATTATTGATACTATTTTTGCAACTGATGTGGTAACTAAGTAAAAATTCTATAAAAGTTATAATGTTCCAAATTGAACTTATAAAGTCAAATCCAATAGTTGTAGAAAAATGTTTGAATTATACTTTTTCTTTTTCTTTTAATCTTATGTTGGATGCTTAATTCTCTTGTTTTATTTAGTGTTATTTGAAATGCAGGCCAATTACATTAGGAGAATTTAGATGCAATCAACCTTCCACTAAAATGAGAGGGGAGTATTTCTTTTCATATTACTTCTTTTTATCTTGAGCTTAAGGATGCATGCCATTGAGGACAATGCCATATTTAAGTGTGAGGGAGATGAATATTCTAGTTACGCTTGGACTTATATTATGCATGCACCGATATATAAAGCTTAATAGTCCAAAATTTTTTACAATTTTTTTTAAGGATGTAGAGTTTTACTTGGCATTATTTGGAAATCACTATGAGTTACTACAAAAAGATGATGCCATTTTTTATATGTATATGTGACAAATGAGTTATGAGTTAGTTGCTAAATTGTAGAATGTAACTTACAAATTTAGTATTGTTTGAATTCAATAAGATGGTATTTTGCATATATATTGAAGCACATAATTTAACTAGTTATGGATAGATGCAATTGTACGAGTTTAATTAAAAGAATAATTGCTATTATGTTTTTTTTAATATTAATAAAGTAGTCTATAAGATATGATTTAGGAATGATTAAATTAAAATAAAATATGTCTACTCCATTATTTTTGGGATGATTAGTGACTATGAATTTTCATGACCAATATCAATTTTTGTATAAAATGGCCATTAAAAGTATAAGTATTCAAGGCATTTCAAATGAAGATATATGTTGAGTAACTAGGTCGGTCCACATTTGTATTTATGTAAAAAGGCATATAAATTCTTCAAAAAAGAAAGAAAGAAAAATTAAAAGTGAAAAATTATGTGCTTAAAGTGATATGAATCCTAATGATCTCTCATGCTTAAAGTTAATCTTTTCATTATTAATTAGTAAAGATAATGGTGATTCCACATGCTTTATATTGTGATTTTGTCTACTGATAGTCTAGTTGGAATGGTTGTTAAGATATGCATGTTAAATTATTAGCTTATTATTTCTAGCTTTTCATGAATAAATGAGTTTCTTTTTCAGAATAGTAAGTTAACCCAAGTTCATTTGTTTTAAATAAGTCATTGATTGGAATGTCTATTACAATACTTAAGTGATTAGCATTGCAAGAAAAGCGAAGTGATTTTTTTTTTTTTTTTTTGTAAAAGTTTTAAGGATTTTGTCAATATAGTTCTTTGTTACTTTGGGACAAGTCGCATTTTAAGTGCAGAAAAATTTGTTAGGCTTAATTTATTCATAGTATTTTAATGAGTTTTGAGCTTGATTTAATGTAATTCTATGATGACATTAAGTTATTTTTAGTTCGTTTGTGTTATTTCTCACAATTGGATGTTTAGTAAGAGTTTAAGAAGTTTTGGAGCAAAACAGGTTAGATGGAATACCTCAAAGACCAAGTAAAAATTTTAAAGATGTAAAGAACAATCATATTCTGTCGTATCTATGACATAAGTCATTGGCTACAACCCTATGGCTCCTGCTCTCTATTGTAGTTGTTGTATGTGTCGCAGCCTACTACTCTAGCGATCTGTCTTCTATATTTTAGCCTATGTTTTAACTATTTTAGAGAAGTATAAAAATGAAACACTTATGTTTTTTCCTAAGGGTTGAAAAAGGACCTTTTGAGCAGTCAAAAAAGGCAATTCTAAAAGAAGAAGAAAAGTGAAACAAGGCTTCAATTCAAGATCTTATTCAAGACTTCAAGAGATCATTTATTAAAGAAGAAGAAGAAAAGGAGATCTTATCAACCATCAAGTTAGTTTAGAGAATTTTATTTCCTTCTCTTTATTTCTTATTTCCTTATTCAGGATGATGTTTTTATAATTAGATTGGTCCTTTTTTGTTAGTATGTTAGGCTAGATCTTTTATCTAGGACCTTAAAGTAGTCATAGAAGAAATTGAGTGATTTATGATTGTAATGACAATGTTGGGATTTTGTCCTTTTGCAAAGGATTGATTTTTAAATCTAATTCTTGTAACTAACTGGTCACCAATTGCATAATTTGTGTTCATTTATATATCAAAAAGTTGTAAATTAAAATAAACTTAAAATTAATCCCCTTAGGTTAATTGATAAATAAAGATACCAAATTTTTCTATAGCTATCATTGAAGGATTATTAGATCTAAATGAGTGATTTTGTTTCTAGTACACATTGAGAAATGGATTTATGAAATAGAATGATTAAATTTAAGTGACTACTCAAGAGAGAAGACTTAAACACTATAGAGACAATCAATAATTACAATGCAAAATCCACTATGTCATTAAGAGAGCAAAGATTTCATGAATTTCCATTGGTGAAATAAAGTGTTTTAGGTTGATTAATACAAGGTTTAATTTCTCATTACTTTTGTCTTTTTTCCATTATTCTTTAGGATAGTTTATTTTCACTACAATTGTAGTTGTTAGTCAAGATATCGAGTAATCATTTTCCAAATGAAAATAGAATCATTATATTTTAATACTTATTCACTCTTGTTGTCATGGGACAATATTCCCACTCTATGTGCACTATTATTACTTATATGATCCATATACTTACAACCATTGGCAAGTTAAATACTTGTCAATGAGAGACTTTTTAGGAGTTGTGAATCTCTACTTCAAGAACAAAAACAACCATGGATATGCTATAATGGCTAATTTTTGAAAGCTGACAAAACTTTTTAATTTATTGATACCATTTAGTATTTATGGATTTCACATATAAAGACCCTCATTTGAAGTCCAAGAAATAGGAACAAATGTTATCAAGATTTATCTTTATGTGCAAACCATTTTTGGTATTACTCTTGTATTTTGCATTGTGAAAACTTTTATAAGATTTATAAACTAACTTTGAGTTAGTAAGAGAGTAAGTTTCCTTCAACACTAAATTGTATTTAGTACTTATTATAGAGTTTTTGACACTAACAAAAAGTTCAATCCTTTATTAAGTAGAATACGTAGGTATTTTGCCTATAAATAATACTAAGAAGTGGATTTTACTCTTAAGCCTTTTAAAAGAAAGTGTATAGAAGCTCATCCTTAACTTAGAAAAGATATGTTGTATTTTATCCTTGAAAAGATAGTGAAAGGACTAAATGTGACTTAGGGAATGGATATAGGCATATTGTTAAGCCACTATAAATCTTTGTATTTGATTTTTCTATTTCCTTTCACTTTATCAAAATTTTTAATAGCAACTAATTTACCCTGATAGCTGAAATGATTTTTCTATTTCCTTTCACTTTATCAAAATGTTTAATAGCAACTAATTTACCCTGATAGCTGAAATTTAAATATACATAACAAGATGCACTAGTTATCAAGTACTCAAAAGATATCATTCCCATGAGGATTTGATAAATTAAGTACTAAAACTATAGTCAACCTATGATTATTTAGACAACTAAATTTAATAAAATAATTAAACTTTGAAAATTCAAAATAAATGAACTATGAATAATTAAAGACTAAAAACAAATAAAAGGAAAACAATAGTTAATTAAAGTTACAACAACCAAATTTAAAGAGCTAAGACTATTGGTTCACATAACTACTCCAATGAATTTTAATTGATTAAATTCAACTAAGATTTTTTATTATTTTGATAAGCTGAGATTTTGCCACAAATTGCTTAAAATATTCCCTCCCGAGGCATATTAATCTACACCTATCAAGTAAGCCTTAAATTCCTATATAGAGCTTTCAAGATAAAAAGCACATTGAGCTTTATAAAAAAATCTGAAAAATCAGATGAATCATGTGTATATATTCCTATATACCATTCAATTCACACCATGAATTATTTGATCAATTATGCAAAATCTTTTCCTAATTTATTCACATAAAATAATCAATCAAGAGTGGTCAAACTTTCAATAACATTAAGTACAATAATTCATGGACAATATGAAAATAAAATTATCTTGATTAAATAAAGTAAAAATCAATCCATTATTGTGATAAGGATTCCCACAGCCTTAACTACAAGAAAATCAGCTTATGAATGAGAAAAGAAAATTGAAAAGAAGAAGAAGATGACATAAACTCATGAGTTCACAATGGAAAAGAAATTTGTTTTCAATTGAGGTTGGTTGCCCTCTCCCTTTGCTCTTCGCATTTTTCATCCCTCCTTTATACAAACAAGAGACTCTTATTTATAGCACAACAATTTCTCTAAAAAATCTTCCAAAATTTCCTAGAGGAATTGGCTTCCTAATTGGTTTTGGACAATATCAAATGAAGATCTCAATCTAGGGTAAATCTTCTAAACCAAATCTCCTAAATAAGAAATGATATATTATGAAAATAAAGTTGAAAAGTAGCTCCTTGTTCTTTTAAATTCATCAACTTCAAACTAGTAAGTCGCACCCACACCCTATCTCAACAAGTCTTCTACCTCAAATTGCTCTTCTTCTTTTTTTTAACCCAAAATTGAAGAATCTTGCAAATTAATGTCTAAACTCCCTTTTTCAACTCTAATGCACTTGAAATATCAAATTTAATTTTCTTGAATATAAAATTCAATTAAAATTGGAAATTAAGCACATAATTTGAGAAAATCATTACAATTAAAATATGCACTTTTGTGCCTTATCAAATTCCCCCATACCTAAGATAATGTTTATCCTTAAGCATACTTAACTCAAACTTAACAACCTGTCTAATTCTTCATCTCTTACTCTTTTAGTTTGTCATCAAACAATCTCGAATAACCAATTCACAATGAACTCAAGTTAATTGCATTCAAAAGAAATAAGCATTTCATAACTGAACTCTTAAAACAAAGACAAGCACTCATTCACCTTAACAATCTCTTTAAAATCAAATGCAATAAGACTCAAATATCCTCTCAATGATTTTGCTCAATGCTTTCAAAGTATTTAGGGTATCAATAAACTCTCAAGTCAAAACAAAGGATGATATTACCATATGTTTACTCATATATCATATCTCCACCACTTAAAATAAGTTTTATACATTAAAAATCAAAAAGAGGTATAAAATGGGTTGTAATGGGTTTTGGGCTTAGGATGGATAAAAAGGAAATTAGGTGAAAATTCGTCAAAGGAATTAATTTATTTGACATGAATTCTAATTTTTCTTTGCACAACACCATAACTAGTGCAATTGAAAATATATTTCTTTTCTTTTCATTATTTTCTAAATTGTTTTAGCCTTTTTATGTAAAAGCAAACATTTGTGATCAATGGCCCCGATTACTTAGCATAAAACAAATTTAGAATGCTTTAGCATACTCATAAATTGGCAACTGTTTGACATGAAGATAAATAATTGTAATGAATATCCCTGGTTACTGTGTACCAATATAAAGGAGTAGAATTTTATTATTATTACCATCATCATCATCATCATCATCATCATTTTTTCATAATTTTACTCAAAAAGTGGTTCTCTTTCTCATTTCAACTTAATGAAAATCCTTTGATAAAGGGGAAAAAAGAAAATTAAAAGTGCAAAACAAAGAGAAGGTTAAGGCTCAACTTGACTTTCCTAAAGAAACAACATGATGGTAGGCTTTTGATGGGCTTAAAGGGGTTAACCTAAACACCTTTTTTGTTTTTTAACACAAAAACCCACTAATGTGGTTTCAAAATGAATAATAAGTCAAGTTCTAGAATATGCAACTCAAGTTTCAATAAAAACATAATAGAGCAACAAAGAATAAAATGCTTATATGTTTAAAGGCTCACAACTCACTTGCATTGAATCTTGCACTTTTTTTCATTTTAATTAATTATCAAAGCAAAAAAAAAAAACTCATCCTAACAAAACAAAATTTTCATTTAATCATGTTTTCATCCTATCATGCAATTTTATCTTAAGCAAAAAAAAAAATCATTACAATCCAAAATCATTTAAAAATAAACATAAAAAAGGTAGACATTTCAAAAAAAAAAAAAAAAAAAGGTTATCAAGCAAAGATTTAAGTATGCCAAAGACAAAAGTATCATCAAAACCTTTAGTCTCTACCCCATACTTAAACCATACATTAGTATAGCAAAGAAAAAAAGTTAACCTAAAAAGAAAATAAATAAAAATTGAAAGGCAAACGAAACTTCCATGAATAGTGAGGTTTGGTAGGAGTGGAGCTCAAGTGAGAAAAAGGGAGTAGTAGGTGGTTATGGTGTTTTTAAGAAGACTTATATGTATAAGTTATGGGCATGGCTTAAGCTAGCAAAGAAATAAAACAAAATTAAACAAAATAAAAGACTTATATTAATAAGCTATGGACACGCTCTATGCTAATAAAGAGAAAAAACAAAATAAAAGAATTAATGCAATAGGCCATGGGCACAACTTATGCAGACTAGCAAATAAACCATAAGAAAGAATACAAAAGATTGAATGGGATAAGCCATGGGCACGACTTATGTTGACTATTGAATGTTTTCATTTGGGCAATAAGTCGTGGGCACGCCCTATCAAAAAGTGTTTGACTGAATTTTTTTCTTTTTTTTTAAAAAATTAATCTTAGAACATGCCCAAAAGATATCAAAATGCAAAAAAAAAAAAATGAAGAATGCAATGAAAATCAAGAAAAATATGCAAAAATAAAATAGAAGCATAAAACTATAAGGTTAAAAATATTGGGTCGTCTCCTAACAAGCACTCTTTTAAAGTCATTAGCTTATATTCTGTTTTTAAAGGATTTTGCAAGGAATGAGTATATTCGTAGAAAATAGGTTCTTCCTTAAGTACCCTTTTCAGATTTTCTTCTTGTGAACTTGTCAATTTAGAGGAAACAATCATAGCTAAGGTTGAATTTTCTCCTAAAAATATATTATTTAGATGAAGAGGTAAAGGCTTAAGTTCTAAAGTTGGAGGTGTTTCAATGGAAGGTTGCAATTGTTTGATAGGAGTGGGTTCCTCCAAAGGTAAAAATTTTCTTTGCTTGAATCCTTTTTGTCCCACCTCCAAATAATTGAATGCCTTCTTATGTTTTGCATCTAAAACTAATGCATCATCGTATGAATTAAGAACTACATTCTCCAAAGGATTTTTTAATCTTAATATATTTGTTTCATTTGCACAAATATCAATGCAATCAATCATAGTTATTTTATATTTAATTGTGTTAGGATGTTTCATGGATTTTAACACATTAAATACTACTTTCTCACCATTGACTCTAAGAGTAAGTAGACTATGTCGTACATTAATTAAAGCATTACTAGTAGTAAGAAAAGGTCTACCTAAAATTAAAGGCATTGTTATATCTTCCTCCATATACAACACAATAAAATCCAAAAGTATAATAAACATCCTCTACTATTCCTCTAGGATAGTTAATACTTCTGTCAGCTAGTTGCAAATTAATAGTAGTGGGTTTTAATTCATATAATCCAAAATTTTCAAAAATTGAGTATGGCATCAAGTTCACACTTGCACCTAAATCACATAGTGCAAGGGATAGAAAAACTCCATGGATCTTTGAGTTTTAGGGGCAATTTATTTAAGAGAATTGTTGAGCATTCTTCATTAAGCTTCAACATCTCATGTTCTTCCTATTTCTTTTTGTTGGAAATCACACCCTTCAAAAATTTGGCATAACTTCACATTTGTGAAACTGCATTAAGAAGAGGAATATTAACTTGCACCTTTTTAAGTACTTTTAAAAATTTCTCAAATTGTTTATCTAAATTACCTTTCAAAACCCTTTTAGGATAAGGAAAGGAAAGTTAGCATCTAAATTAAGTTTAGGTGTACTTCCTTTGTTTTCCACTGATGCTTCATCAATCTTGTCATGTTCTCTTTTCTCCTTCAATTTGTATTATCTCTCCACCTTTTGAAGTGAAAACATTTACTAGTTCTTTTGGATTCTTCTCATTATTGCTAGGAAATTGACATTCTTTTCTTTTAGACAACATGTTAACTAGTTGTCCCATTTTAACTTCCAAATTTTTTATAGATGTCTCATGATTTTGAAATTTTTCTTCAATGATATTGATGAATTTGGTAATTAAATCCTCCAAATTTCCTTTCTTTTTTTTTCTCTTATGGTAGTGGTTATTTTTGAAATCCAAGAGGTGCCTTTAGTTGGTTATTAATCCAAGAAAAATTTGGATGGCTTTTCCACCCTAGATTGTATGTATTTGAATAAGGATTGAAATTTGATTTGCCACTATAAGAAACAAAGTTAGCACTGTCATGATTAGATGTCCCATTTGGCCACATAAGTTATATGGCTTAAAAGTTGAAACATTCATTATTGAAGCACCAAAATTATCCAACTTTTTATTTAAAAAAGTAATTTGAGTGGATAAAGAAGTTAAAAAATCAATATTGTGCACTCCATGTCCCATAAGATCAGCTCTATCATTATTCCTTTTATAACTATAAGAAGTCATCTCCTCTACTAGCTCAAAAGTTTTGTTGAAAGATTTTCTCATAATTATGCCACCTATAGCTGCATCAATTATTGAATGGTTAGATGGAGTAACACTATTATAAAAAGTTTGAATTTGACTCCCCACTAGTATTCCATGATGAAGATACTTCCTAAGTATTTCCTTAAGTCACTCCAAAGCCTTATATAAAGTCTATCGCTAATTGAACAAAAGGGGTAATATCATTTATGAATTTTGTTATTTTAGAGGGAGGATAATAATTAGCCAAAATTTTTAAGTCAAATCAGCCCATGTAGTGATACTACCTAAAGAAAGTGAATTAAGCCAATCTTTATCTTTATCTCACAATGAAAAAAGAAAAATCCTGAGTCTAATAGCATCATCACTAGCTTGAGTCTAATAGCATTAATCACTAACTCCATTATGTTTTAAGGTGTCACAAATTTCTGGGAAATTAACAATGTTTGCATTAGGATCATCATATGGTAGCCACTGAATTGGATACTAATTTGAATCATTTGGATGATTGTTGGCTTGGATGGTCAACTTACTAATGCTAGAAGTTGTTCCATCAATTGGACAAACATAATCCAAAAGAGTTTGATTGGCATTCGTTGGATCCACCATTCTATCTTCAACTTGTTCTTGCTTTTCCTTTTTTCCTTTATTACCCCTTCAACATATATGGAAAGTCCTTTCTATTTAAGGATCAAATTCCATTAGTTCCTCACCAAAAGTACTTTTCATGCACTAATCAACCTGAACAAGCAAGAATTAAAAACTAAATTAAAAAATAGAAAAATCCAAATTAACCAAGATTAACGAGTTTTAATATTATTTTAGAATTAAATCCTCGACAACGGCATCAAAAACTTGATAGTTGAAATTTAAATATATCGCATAAGTGCACTAGTTATGAAGTAGTAAAAAGATATTGTTGCCATGAGGATTTAACAAAACAAGTACTGAAACTATAATTAACCTATGATTATTTAGACAAGCCAATTTAAGAAAATAATTAAACTATGAAAATTCAAAATAAATGAACTACAAAAATTCAAAGAGTAAAAGTAGATAAAAGGAAAACAATAATTAATTAAAGTTGCAACAATCAAATTCAAAAAGCTAAGACTATTGGTTCACCTAACCCCACCCCAGTGGATTTTAATTAATTAAATTCAACTATCATAACTTATCAGTTTCATGAGCAGAGATTTTTCCTAAAATTGCTTAATATTCCCTCCTAAGATGTATTAATCCTACACCTATCAAGTAACCCTTAGATTCCTCCATAGATTTCTTAAGATAAAAAACACATTAAGCTTCATGAAAAATTTGTAAAATCAAATGAATCATGTGTATATACTCCTATATACCATTCAATTCACACCATGAATTATTTAATCAATTATGTAAAATCCTTTTCCAATTTGTTCACATAAAATAAATCAATTAAGGGGTGGCCAAACTCTCAATAGCATTAAGCACAATAATTCGTGAACATATGAAAATGAAAACATCTTGATTAAATAAAATGAAAATAATTCCATTATTGTTATAAGGCTTTCCATAGCCTTAGCTACAAGTAAATTAGTTCATGAATGAGAAAAGAAAACTATAAAGAAGAAGAAGAAGAAGAAGAAGAAATAAACTCATGAGTTCACAATGGAAAAGAAGATTGTTTTCAATTAAGGTTGGTTGCCCTCTCATTTTGGTCTTCACATTTTTCTTCCCCCCTCCATACAAAAAAAAAAAAAAAAAAAACCTCCTATTTATAGCACAACAATTTCTCCTAAAAACCTTTCCAAAATCCCTAGAGGAATTGGCTTCCTAATTGGTTTTGAATAATATCAAAGGAAGATCTCAATCTAAGGTAAATCTTCTAAATCAAATCTCCTAAATAAGACAAGTTCAATTATGAAAATAAAGTTGAAAAGTAGCTCTTTATTCTTATAAATTTGTTGGCCTCAGACTGGTAAGTCATGCTCCCCCCCCGATCTCAGCAAGTCTTTTTCTGTAAACTGCTTTTCTTCTCTTTTCAACCCAAAATTGAAGAATCTAGTAAATTAATGTATAAATCCTTTTTTGAACTCTGATGCATGTGAAATATTAAATTTAAATCTCTTGAATATAAAATTCGATTAAAATTGAAAACTACGAACACAATTTGAGAAAATCATTACCGTTAAAATATGCACTTTTATGCCTTATCTTACCCCCTCTTTTTAAGTTGCTAGCCTCATTAAGTTTGACAATTTATACCTGAGCCTAGCATTCTTTTAAAGCTTAATTACAAGAGGAAAAGATCCATGGTAATCCAAAATGAGCATGGCCCAGAAGGGCAATTAATGGTGAGACCTTTATTCATGTACAACTTTTCAAGGCCATAACCCATTGAGTTATGGATAATTATATAAAAAAAAGTCCATATAGTTCAATGAAAACACTTATAGATAGAACTCAAATAGAGAAAGATATTGATGAAATGTCAAAAAAGGAAAAAGAAGCAAGTTATAAATTATGACAAGGCTATCCACATGCGCTTTTATGGCTTAAGAAGATCTAAGCATAATAAATGAAGACAACTACCAAAGAAATTTATAAGGCTTTGGAGATCACCTATAAAGGCATAAATCAAGTCAATAAAGATAAAATAAAAACCTGCACTTTTCAAGATGAGACCTTCTTAATGAATATAGAGGAAAAAATTTCTCGAATATATGATCGTTTTATTGAAATAGTTAGAGAAATGAAGGATTTCGAGAGGAATTTCACTAATGAAAAGCTTGTAAAGAAAGTTTGAGATGTTTACAAAAATAGTGGCTTAGCAAAGTTACTTATCTCAAAGACTCAAAAGACCTAAAGACCATGCCACTCAAAGAGCTGCTAGGTAATCTCATTGACTGTGAACTGAACCTAAATAGAGACTGTCCATTCCTAATAGAGGAAGCTAATAAAAGAAAATTAGAAGCTACACTCAAAGCCACTTCCAAACCATTAACTCTAATGATAAAGAAATAGATTATGAAGATGTAGCTTTAATTACCAATCAATTTATAAGGATGCTTAAAATGATGCCTCAGTCGAAAGGCAAAAGCAAGCTTAAGCAAGTGGAATGATATGAATGTGTTGCACAAAGGCTAAAGATGAGAAAAAGGAAAAAGAGAAGAAGAAAGCATATAAAGTTGTTTGAGATTATTGATTTTCCTCCTAATCAAGCCAATCAAAAAATGAGGTAATGAGAATAAGGAGGAAAAAAGCAAATCTATGCTTCATGAAAATTGAAGAAATCTCTCCAACTAAGGTATAATTAAATCCTTTAGATGTGATTTTTGATAACGATGATAAATTAAAGCATATGAATATGTTTACTATTGAAAATCTTATGGAATCCCTAAAATCCACCAATACTGATCTTAATAAGAGTTTGAAAGAAATAAAATTGTAATATATAATTAAGAGATTTGAAAAAGAATTTAGAATGTTTGTAAATGGAAAATGAGGCCTTAATTAATGAGAAGAAATTAATGGATTTAAAAGACTCTTGCTTTATTTTTTTTTTTTTTAAAGAAGGCAAAGAAAAACTTGATTTGATTTTAGGCTCTTAAAAGACTTCAAGAGATAAACATGGATTAGGCCTTGATTATTTGATAGCCTTTACCTCTAAAACAAAGTTTATGAAATCCTTCTCAATGGCTAAGACTCATGTTCCCTCATCACTTAAGATACAGATGCATAACTCAAAATAGTTATATAGATATACAAAAAGATCTAAAGCTAAAAATGCTTACACATATAGGTTCCAAAAACCAAGGCTAACTAAAAATGCTCATGCGTCATATATTCCTTGATCTAAATCCTTAAGAAGCCATCTTATGAATACCTCAAGGTCCTAAAAGAGAATTCTTTTAGCAATGTTTTTATCATGGAAATCTTGACCACATGGTATACTTCTACTATAGAAGGTTGAATAAAGAAAAATGTGTATGTTCCTAATCTTTTTAGACCAAACAAATGGAACAAAGAAAGCTTAATTTATAGGTTAGGAACTCCTTCACCAAGTACTGAAAATGGATAATCCTAAAGTGAATGAGATTGATGGTTTGAAGGATTACAATCTGGTATTTAGACAAACCAAGAACTGCAAAATATTTCTCTTACCCCTTCTTTGCTATTTATATGATTTATATATGTATAACTTTAGGAGGAGTTGCTTTGCATGCTTTATTTGGTAAAATGACCTTTGGCTTATGCTTTTTTTTTTGTCATTTTTTATCTACCCTTTTCCCTCATATCATAACATCTAATTTTCTTTGAGGCCTCAAGATTATGTTTGATTTGGTTAAATTTCATTTTAGTAATAGTGTTAATTTTGAGGAATTTTTTTTTTCAATAAGATATCATAACTCCATATAATAAAAGGTAGAATAATTTAAAACTTTTTTTGAAAAAGGGAGAGTTTTATATACATGTCTTTTCTTAAAAACGCCTTGATCATATACAACAATTTTGATATTTAGTTTTAAATTTTTATTTATTTTAGTTTTGTAATTGTATTTTTGGATTCATTCTATTTTTATATATTTCCCTCATGAGCCTAATGTTTGGAAGATTTGTTTAAGGGAGAGATATCGAGATAATTTTTTATATTCTTTAATTTTCATTATTTTTCTTTACTTTTTAACTTCTTTTTACCATGATAACAAAAAGGAGGCAAAATTTTAGATATTGATAAAAAAACACCTTTTTTTTATATTTTATTAAGCATCTTGATTTTGTCATCATTCAAAAAGTGGGAGATTGTTGACCCTAAAGTTGCTCTAGGTTGTTAAGACATTTTATTATCTTAACCTCTAGAGTAATGAGCTTTTTTTTTTTTAAAAAAAAATGATCTAAAAACTAAGAAAAGTTCTAACCTTATGATTGAGTATTTGTGCTTATAGATTTTCCCAATGTTTGCATAAGGATTTATTGATTTCAAAGAAGGAAAAGAAAAAGCAATACCTCAAAGACAATACTTTGGAAGACATGTGCCAAGGCTTTAAAAGGAAGGATGCTTGACCTCTATGAAGGAAGATATGTCTACCAAAAAGCATGGGGATATTTTTTAGACCCTTAATATACTTTTAAAGCATATCAAGATGGTCTAGTTTGAGTATACTGAAGGCATTTGGTGCAAAGACATATATAAGGAGAGAAAAAGAAAAGTAAAGGCTTAAATGGATGGTGAAAGTATAACCAATATGTGTGAAAAACAATAGGCATTGATAGAGAATAAAAAACATAAGCAAAGTCTTTAGGAAGCATATTAACTTGTCTACCTAATTTGAAGGTGACTCAATGATCATGGAGAAAGATGCAACAATCATGAAAGTGTTCAACAAGCATGGGATGAGTCAAATAGTCATTATAAAAACTAGTAAGAAGCACCTCAACTAGTCTATCTAATTTTGAACATCAATAATGACTGTGACAAAGCTCTAATGGTCATTAGTAGATGGATTCAATGGGTGTTGTGAATAACTAATGATCATTGAAACAATATGTTAGGATCTCAATGATCATAGGAAAGAAATAATGATCATGGGTAAGTTATAATGGCTAGTTTTTCAAAAGCTAACAAAATTTCTCAACTTGTTTATGTTGACTAGTTTTAATGAATTTCACATATGAAAACTCTTATTTAAAGTTTAATAAATAAGAATAAAGTTTATCAAGCCTTATCTTTGTGTGCAAATCATGTTTAGGTCATTTTTTTAAATAATGAAAGCTTTTATGTGATTTGTAAACTAACTTTGAGTTAGAAAATAAATCTCCTTCAACACTTAATTGCATGTAATGCTTACTATAAAGGTTTTGATACTAACAAAAGGTTCAATCCTTTGTTACGTGAGATATGGTGGTACAATGCCTATAAAAATACCAAAGGTGGGTTTATCTTTCTTAAGCCTTTAAAAGGAAAGTGTAGAAAGATTCATCCTTAACTTGGAAAAATGGTAAGTTGTATTTGATCCTTAAAAAGATAATGAAAAGCCTTGTTTATTCTTATATTTCTAGTATTTAATACATTATTCCCATTAAAATTGATGAAGTAATGCTTAATTTATGCCTTAAATTGAACCTCATTGAAGTTACTTCATGTTTGTAGGCAAAGAATCAAAGAAAGAATATTAAAAGGAGAAAAAAAGGTGAAGCATAGCCATGCGCATGGTCGTGCCTTACGAAAGGTCAATAAGCATTAGGGGGACGCATGACCATGCTTCCAAGAGTATGGTCATGCCTTTATTAATAGAAGGGAGTTGATTAGGACAGAAATATGTAACATTGTCATACACATGATTATGCGAAAGAAGGGAAACTTGAAGGTACTTATTATAGAATGGCATGCCATGCGCAACATCATGCACTTCGTTAAATTAGAATCACAAATCATAATCGAAATGGATTCATTTTCCTTTTGTGGGCATTGAGGCTTCCTTATTTAAGGGGATGTCTATAGAAGTATTTAAAAGGGAAAAATATAAAGAATTAGGGTATGGAGGGATAACCAAAAGAAGGGAATATCATTCAAGTTTGGGTTACATTAACATTCTATGGAGAGAAGGTGTAAGAATTCAAGCAATCTAAAAGAAATCCATGGCTATGCTTGGAGCTATTTTATTTGTTTTCTTTTCTTCTCTTTATTCCATCAGGAACTAAACTTTTATTAGCTAAGATTGTAAATGAATCTTGTATAACTTTTATTGGATTTTCTTAGTCTAAATCTATTTGGTTTGTGGTATCATTGGTACTAGTAATTATTGAGTCTTAATTACCTGATCAACTTACCAATGATTATCTTAGTTATGTAAATCGACAATCAAAAGTTGTTTTTCATGAAATAGGGCTTTTAATAATTCCTTTGCTTTGTTATTGAGTTGAGAAACCTTAATAACTCATTGTTATCTTTAGAGTCTTGAATTAAGAGGCAATTGCATGATGTTTGGCTTTTGAGTTCAGGAACCTTTAGCTAACATGTATTTACATGTCAATTTCTACTCACAAGGGATTAATTGGCTGCTATAGTGACTTGATAGTAGTGCTTATTTCTTAGATCAATTAGATAAGGATTAGGGATCCAATAGAAGGTTAGCAAGTGAAGTTGAACCATTAGTTATTTTTATCCATTTATTATCTCTCAACTTTATCAATATTACTTTGCTTTATTTACTTATAATTAGAATTACCTTTCACTATTGATTCTCTAGAAAATGTAAGATACAAGATACTTAGTACTTAAACTCGATCCTCATGGGGATGATATTTATACTCGTAGAGTACACTTTATTATTTCTGACATGTGCACTTGCGGCTTATGGATTTTTATATAACACGTACC
Organism: Omphalea diandra; assembly: GCA_949677035.1. Taxonomy (NCBI): domain Eukaryota; kingdom Viridiplantae; phylum Streptophyta; class Magnoliopsida; order Malpighiales; family Euphorbiaceae; genus Omphalea; species Omphalea diandra. The sequence continues at coordinate 74,216 of CATIWR010080534.1, forward strand.
TATCATCTAGCCTACGTATGACTTAGTGAGTAGATATATGTATATTCCCAAACCATTATAAATCCTTATATTTATTCCTTCTCTTTTTTCTTTATCAAAGTTGGTTAAGAACAACCAATTCACTCCCTTCCTTTTGAGTTGCCAACCTCATAAAGCTTAACATGTTATTTTCAACTCTCAAGCATCAATAAAACCCTACCTAAACTAAATGGCACCCAAGATAGAGAAAACCAAAAGAATTAAAGAAAAGGCAAAAAAAATATCCTATGTTTGACCCCTTACCCATTTCAAGTGAGAAAGAGAACTTAAAGAGAAAATGATGTCAAATTATAGTAAAGGAAAAAGGAATAAGGATGGAAGAGTAATCTTTAACTTTTCTATTATTAAAAAATAAAGAATAAGTAAAGGAAAATAAAAGGAGATAAAACCAAAGACCAAAAAGACTATAACAAATCACACCATCAACCTCCATCCTTTTTACTCTCTAAAACTCTAATGGTAGCCTTTTTTTTTAAGCATCAGGAATGTTAGTCCCTTAGCGAGGATGGAAATTATTGGACTAGGTTGTTCAAACCTAAGTCATAAGCCTCGTTTGATCTTGAAAACGGAGATTGATTAGTTCTAATGTTTTGTTAATTATTGTTTTGCAGTATAAAAGTTATTTTCTCATTGGAAGTGGGATGAAAGTCAAAATCTCCATCTTTAAGAAGAACATCGAAATTCATAGTCAGTATTCAATATATCGCAACTGTGACCTTGCAAAAAGGATGGATAAAGCTAGGCCAGAAAAATTCATGGATGAATTTGTAGTTGCGACTTATCCGAAGGGAGCTTACTTGATTCACATAGGAATTTACGGTGGCATTCACGTCTAATTTCGTGACTGTGAATTTCGTAGTAATAAATGAGGGAACCAAGTCTACACCACATCACACCAAGTGTCTAAAGCAACCATTATAATATCAAAAATCATAGGGGTGAATCATATATCGCGACTGTGATGTAAGAAAGTGTTGTCTCCTCCCTAAAACAGAGGAATTCATAATCCCATTTGCACCTAAGAGAAAGTTCAATAGCAACTGTGACTTTTCAATGAATAATTAAACATAATGGTTATATTTCTTAGACAACTAATGGATGAAGAACACATGGACTAGCTGCTAGACATAAAATAGGGTTCTCTACTGCGATTTTTGGCTCCTTAGTACAAATTGGAAAATCGTGATCGCAAAATGATGGCAGCGACCATGACTTCCACCTAACAAGCATTTAATGCAAAAATTTACCTAGCACAACTTGGAGATTTTGGGACAGTTTTTGAGTAATGTCTCTTTGGTGGATGTTGGCTATAAATACTCCACCAAATAGATGTAAATGCAAGAGAATTCAATTGATTGTAATCAAACTCTTGCAAATTTGCTACTCATTTTTCTTACTCTTCTTTATGTGTTATTGATTGTTTGGTGTTAGTATTAAACATCCTTGTAAGTAGGTTAAGAGTTCGCCTAGATTCTAAAACTCTTGCAAGAGGTTGAAGTGTGAATCTATCTAAAACACTTGTGAGAGGTTTTGTGTGAGCCTAAAAACACAAGTTGTGAGAGGTTTTGTGTAAGCCTAAAAACACAAGTTGTGAGAGGTTTTGTGTAAGCCTAAAATTTCAAGTTGTGAGAGGTTTTGTGTGAGCCTAAAAACAAAGTTGTAAGGGTTTTGTGTAAGCCATAAAATACAATTGTATAAGTTAGGTGTGAGCTTGAAAACACCAGTCTTATTGAGTGGGTTACCCAATTATGAAGAATTGAGGAGTGGCGTAAAGTTTGTTAATACCTGAATCACTATAAACATCTTATGTTTTTCTTCTTTTCTCTTTCTTAACTTTCTAATCACCTTAACCCTTCACTTAAATTTCTAATCTCCCACCAATTTAACTCCCTTTCTTGGTGCACTAGGCCAATAAGTGGTATCAGAGCCAAGTCTCACTCCAAAGCTTAATTGCGTGAGAAAAGATAATGGCACAAATCCACACTCACCTCAAGCCATATTTTGATAAAGTAGATTATACTCATTGGAAGTATAGGATGGAAATCTACTTAGATAGTGATGTGGTAGACCTCTAGGACATTTTAGCAAATGAGTGGAAGTCACCTACCAAAGTGGTGGATGAAAGTGAGAAGTTGATCCTTAAAGAGGAGTGGGTTGAAGCTCATAAGAGATCCAATGGCAGAAATGAAAGAGCTATGGAAATCCTTCTAAGTTCTCTCTTAAGAGAAGAAATTAGAAGGGTCCAACATTGTCTTACTGCTTATGGGGTTTGGAAAGCCTTGGAGTACTAACATGAGGGCACTACTTTGGTGAAATCTAGCTAACTTGAAATGTATGTGATAGAATGGGAGCTATTTATGATGAAGGAGGAGGAAGGCATTACGGATATGACAAATACGCTCCTTACTATTGTCACAAACATGAAGAAGTTTAGGAGAATTCTCACCAAAAATGAGGTAAATTAAAAAATTCTTAAAACTTTACCTTTTGAAAAGTTTAGTGCTAGACTGTGTAGTATCCAAGAGTCTAATACAGAGATAGGCAATGTGCTAATTGATGTTTTAATAGGCAAGCTCTTAACTCATGAGTTAGCCTTGAAGAAATGAAGAAGATGAGAAGACAAGGAGAAAAAATAGAAAAACCAAAAAAAAGGACCTTGGCTCTCAAGTCTTCACTAAAGGAGAAAGAAATTGAAGTGGCCTTAAGTCGAGAGGAGAGTGACAAAGAGGAGGAAGAGCTTGTAATGCTTTCAAGAAGATTAAAGGAGTTAATTAGGAGAAGAAAGGAAAGAAGAAGCTTTAAGAAAGCAACTCGAACCCCTAAGGAAAGATTGAATGATGTCAGTTACTATAAATGTGGCAAGCAAGGCCACATCAAATATGGCTACCCCAAATTGAAGAATAAGAAGAAGAAAAAGGATAAAGAGAAAAGAAAAAGCTTCAAAGCCACTTGGGATGATAACTCAAGTGAAGAAGAGGAAGAGGAACATGTTGCAAACCTATGTTTCATGGCCCAAAGAGATTCATCAAATGAGGTAAGCTCTTCACCTCACTCTTATTCTGAATTTGATGAGTTAGATGATGTAGATGATGATCTTCTAGAAGCTCTCACCTTGAAATATGATAAATATAAGTCACAAATGTAATCTTACAAGAAGAAGTGTACTAAATTAGAGGATGAGTTTAAACCTTTAAATAGTCTTGTAAGTCAATTGAAGGCTTCAAATAAAGAACTCAAGAAGGCTATGGAGAATCTATCTAAATCATCTTCATCTTTAACCTCGTTGAGAAAAGAAAATGACTCCTTTAAGGGTTAAGTTATTGAGCTTAGAAACTATATTTCTAAGTTATATAAGGGAAAATAGGCTTTGGATACACTTATTGTATCACAGAGACCTCTCTTAGTTAGGCATGGTCTAGGCTTCAATGGAGCCTCATCTTCTACACCTTCACTCACAACATTTGTTAGAGCCTCAACACCTCAAACATTAAGTATTGAGGTGGTTAGAAAGAAAAGTGCTTAAAGCACTAAACTACCATTGCCTAAGGGCAAAGGAAAGGTGCAACAAGGCTCAAGTCCTACTTCTAGGAAGGCCAATCATGCATATATTTATAATAAAAAACATGTTCATTCAAACACACATAAAAAATTTACTTTTACACCTATTCATGCATGTTCATGTTCACACTCACATCACATTGGTATGAGAAAACCCCCCACTCATACTAAGGCAACGCATAGGAGAAAGTCACATAAGTCTAAACTCCAATGCCACTATTGCATGAAGTATAGACATATAAACATTTATTACTATATTAGGAAGGCATACCTAAGTTAGAGGATCTTTCAAAACCTAACCCCCTAAGACCCAAGTATGCTTGGGTACCAAAGCAAAAATGATTACTTATTTTGTGTTGGATTGCTTGGCAGCCACCAATGAAGCAAATGATTAGCATGTGGATAGTGGATGCTCAAAGCACATGACGGGCAACAAGAGACTATTCATGGCCTTAAAAAAAATGAGGGTGGCAATTTCACATTTGGAAATAATGCCAAAGATAAGGTAATTGACATTGACACCATTGGTAAGAATGGTTATTCTCTTATAAATGATGTTTTAGTTATGGATGGCTTACAACATAACTTGCTTAGTGCAAGTCAATTATGTGACAAAGGTAATAAAGTCACCTTTGACCCTAAAGAATGTCAAGTTACCACTTTGATGGATAAAAAGATAGTTTTCAAGAGTGAAAGGAAGGGCAATACCCACCTAATTGACTTAGACAATTTGGCTAACCAATCCTTTAAATGTCTTATGTCTCTTAGTAATGAAGCTTGGCTATGGTATAAAAGACTTTGACATGCTAGCATGGAGCTTTTACAAAGCTTATCAAAGGGAAAACTAGTGGAAAGTCTTTCCAAGCTAAAGTTCTCTAAAGGTAAGACATGTAGTCTTTGCCAAATGGGGAAGCAACATCAATCTTCTTTCAAAGCAAAGAATATTGTAAGCACATTTAGACCTTTTCAATTAATTCATATAGACTTGATAGGACCTACTAGGAGTGCTAGTTTAGATGGAAAATATTTTGTACTAGTCCTAGTTGATCATCACTCTAGGTTTACTTGGGTATCCTTTCTAGCTCATAAGCATGATACTTTTTATGCTTTTAAAAGTTTTGCAAAGGATTCAAAACAAAAAAGGTTACTTTATTTCATCCATAAGAAGTGACCATGGAAAAGAATTTCAAAATTAGTCTTTTGAATCTTATCGCTTAGAGAATGGGATTTTTCATAACTTGTCAACTCCTAGAACACCACAACAAAATGGTGTTGTAGAGAGGAAAAGCATTACACTAGTAGAGATGGCTAGAACTATGCTCAATGAGTATTCATTGCCAAATTACTTTTGGGCTAAAGCTATCAAAACTTCATGTTATATTGCAAATTGAGTTTTGAAAATACCCATTCTAAATAAAACTTCTTATGATCTATGGAATGGTAGCAAGCCTAAGTTAGCATACCTAAGAGTTTTTGGATGTACATATTATATCTTGAATATCAAGGATAATCTTGGGAAATTTTATTTAAAAACAAATGAAGGCATTTTCTTAGGTTACTCCACCACTAGCAAAGCCTATATGGTTTTTAATAAAAGTTCAACGATAATTGAAAAGTCCATGAATATTATGTTTGATGAATCTAGTAAGCTTGATCTAGGGAAAGGTTCTTTTATTGATAATCTTGTAGGTGACTTTGAGAAATTGGATTTGGAGCATACTACAAGAGAAGTGCATAAGAGTCATGATGAAAGCAAATCATCAAAACAAGAAAAGAAACCTCAACATCAATAAGTGGAATCACCAAACCAAGATTTTTCCAAGGATTGGAGATTTTCTAAGCATCACCCCAAGGACCTAATCATTGCTGATACATCTAAGGGTATAAGTACTAGACCACAACTTCATGCTTTAGATAATAATCTTGCTTTTATTTATCAATTTGAGCTAAAATCCATTAATGAGGCTCTTAATGATGAGAGTTAGGTGATTGCTATGCAAAAGGAACTCAACCAATTTGAGAGAAACAATGTGTGGGAACTTGTTTCTAAGCCTAAGAAACACCCAATTGTAGGGTGCAAGTGGGTGTTTTAGAATAAGTTAGATGAGCAAGGATTCATCACTAGAAATAAGGCTATATTGGTTGCTAAAGGTTACAACCAAGTGGAAGACATTGACTATGATGAAACCTATGCCCTCGTAGCAAGGTTAGAGGCCATTAGGATTCTTTTGGCATATGCATGTCATAAGAATTTCAAACTATTTCAAATGGATGTCAAAAGTGTTTTTTTAAATGGTGTCATTAAGGAGGAAGTTTATGTTGAACAACCTCCTAGTTTTGAATCACATATTTCTCCAAATTATGTTTTTAAATTGAATAAAGCCTTGTATGGTTTGAAATAAGCTCGAAGAGCTTGGTATGAAAGGCTTAGTTATTTTATTTTCAAAAATGATTTTGAAAAGGGAAAGGTTGACATAATTTTATTTGTCAAAAGACATAATCATGATACACTAATAGTGCAAATTTATATTGGTGATATCTTTTATTGTGCTACTAATGAGTCTCTTTGTAAGGATTTTGATAAGTGTATGACTAAGGAATTTGAGATGAGCATGATGGGAGAGCTCAAGTTTTTCCTTAGTCTACAAATCAAGCAAACCAAAAAAGGGATCTTCACCAACCAAGCCAAATACACAAAGGACATTCTCAAGAAATTTGGTATGGAAGGATGTAAAGTAGCAAAAAGACCAATGAGTGCTACCATCAAGTTGGACAAAGAAGAATCAGGTAAGTCGGTTGATGAGAAGAGATATCAAGGTATGAATGGTTCTCCACTCTATCTTACTACTTCTAGACCCGATATAATATTTAATGTATGCATGTGTGCTAGATTTCAATCTTGCCCCAAAAAATCCCATTTAAATGTTGTTAAAAGGATTTTCAAATATTTACATGGCATATTCATCTAGGTTTATGGTATTCTAAAGATTCTTCATTTAGTCTCATAGGCTATTTGGATACGAATTATGCTGGCAGTCTTCTCGATAAAAAGAGCACTTCTGGAACTTGCCAATTCATAGAAGAATGTTTAGTGTCTTAGTTTAGTAAGAAGCAAGTTTTGGTTGTCTTATCCATCACTGAAGCTAAATATTTAGCTGTGAGTTGTTGTTGCACCCAAGTCCTCTCGATGAAACAATAATTAAAGGATTTTGGCAAGGTTGTTGATCACATTCCCATTAAATATGATAACACTAGTGTAATAAATCTTTTAAAGAATCCCATCCAACATTCTAAGACCAAACATATAGACATTAGGCATTAAGGACGAGATCCACGCATTTCTCTCAAACCTGGATGGAACGAGTTCATTTTTTGCGATGAGCCCAAATATAAGGAAAATGTACGAGAGTTTACATGCACCGTGACTTTGAATCGGAGAGCAGAATCTCATGTCGATCAATATGGGTTAGTATTTCAAGCATTTGGAGCCCTTTTTTTCATTACCTTCGAACAAATTTCAAACCTTTTTAACCTTTAAGTCGAGGATGACATTTCGTTCATCCTCTTCACCCTTTATGTTATATATTCTGAGTTTTAGTTCGAAATTTCTATCGAGACCAAACTGACCCCAAGACTTCCCTGGCCAATACTTCATCGTATCATCACATTCTCTGTTAACGCAAGAAAGGATGGTGACGAGAAAGTATCCTAAAAGAATCTTGCTTTTCTTTGATGTCTTACCATGAACAAACCCATACAAACTGATCGCTATCTTGTGGATCAATTAATCCACATGATCACAAAACCCAAGAGCTAGTTTCTTCTTCCTTCATATGTCACTGCCATCTACTGATACATCGGTGTTCTTAATGAGGAAAACAAAAACTTCCTCACTAAGAAACTTTTCCCCTCATAAAATTTTCTAGACTTATCCTACCTCATCAATGCAAAAGCCATTCACCCTGATTCCCATACTTTGGGTGCTTTCAGGGTAAAGAAAATAGAGACCTCCTAAGACTCTAAAAGGAAAAAGCTAGTCATTGAAGAGGGAGCACAACCTATTCCACCTCCCTAACTAAAACTCAAAGCCAAAATCACTTTTACCTCCATCAACAAAAAGCTTGATAAGATGATGAAGATGATTAAGAGACTGTTTCTCCTCTTCTCCGACCTACACAGTGATCTAGTGGACTTTCAAGAGAAAATAGGTGTTACTCCTTACCATCTCTCAGATTTTGAAGATTTAGAGGACACACCTGAAAAAGAGGATAACTAAGAGGTTGAGGAGGGTGATGAAACTCAAAGTGGAGGGGACAAATGAAGACATTGATGATTCTGGAGACGATGACAGTTCTCTCATCTTCTAGATTGTCTTTAGGATTTCTTTTTCTATTATTTCTTTTATAAATCTTGATGTAAAGGTTGTGATCCCATAGATTATTAAACAAATAAAAGTGTTTATTTTGTAATTCATTATTTCATCTTAAGTGATTGCACTTTATATGTTCTAATAATTTTATGGTATCATTTGCTCATTATGATTCCTCTTATCTCAATCTATGCACTTCATTCACTATTTACAAATTTTCCTCTTTTTGATTTTGCCAAAAGGGGAGAGAATAGCATTGGGAGACAATAAGCAATGTGTATAAGAAAAGCACAAGTTGAGGGGGAGCAATAGCTATGGGAACTTTACATTTTCTAACTTAGAATTCTTTGATTATTTGATCATTGACCATCCCAACTTCACAACTCATGCATTTAACTTTCTTTAAGATCAATCTAAGTTGTCAAAATAAAAAAGGGGGAGATTGTTGGAGTAGGTTGGTTAAACCTAAGTCATAAGCATTTTTTATCTTAATAATGGAGATTGATTAGTTTTATAAGTTATTTTGCAATATATAAGTTATTATCTCATTAAAAGTGGAATGGAAGTCAAAATCTCCATCCTTAAGAAAAACATTCAAATTTGCGGTCAGTATTCCCTATATCGCGACCTCGGCCTTGCAAAAAGGATAGATAAAGCCAGGCTAGAACAATTCATAGATGAATTCACAGCCGCGACTTAGCCGAATGGAGCTTGTTTGATTCATAGAGGAATTTATAGTGGCATTCACATCCTATATCGCGATTGTGAATTTCATAGTAATAAATGAGGGAACCAAGTCTGCACCACAACATGCTAAGTGTCCAAAGCAACTGTTGGAATATCAAAGATTTAGGGGATGAATCATATGTCACAACCACAACGTAAGAAAGTGTTGTCTCCTTCCTAAATAAAGGAATACACAGTCTCAGTCATGCCCAAAAGAAAGTTCAATCATGATTGCGATGTTTGAGTAGATAATTAAATATAATTGTTATATTTCTTGCACAACCAATGGGTGAAGGACTCGTGGACTAGCCATTAGACACAAAATGGGGTTCTCTACCGTGATTTCCAACTCCTCAATGCAAATTGGAAAATTGCGATCGCGAAATGACAATAGTGACCGCAGCTTCTACCTGACAAGTATTTAATACAAAATCTGCTAAGCACAACTTGGAGATTTTGTGATAGTTTTTGAATAACGTCTCTTTGTGGATGTTGGCTATAAATACTTCACCAAACATATGTAAATGTAAGAGAATTCCATTGATTGTAACCAAACTCTTGCCAATTTGCTACTCATTCATCTTATTTATTAATTATTTGGTATTAGCATTAAACACCCTTATAAGTAGGTTGAGAATTAGCCTAGATTCTAAAACTCTTATAAGAGGATGAAGTGTGAGCCTATCCAAAACACTTATGAAAGGTTTTATGTGAGCCTAAAAACACAAGTTGTAAGGGTTTTGTTTGATCCCTTAAACACAATTGTATAAGTTAGGTGTGAGCTTGAAAACACCAGTCTTAGTGAGTGGAATACCCAATTATGAAGAATTGGGGAGAGAACGTAGGGTTGGTTAACTCTTGAACCACTATAAACATCTTGTGTTTATCTTTTTTTCTCTTTCTTAACTTTCTAAACACCTTAACCCTTCTCTTAAATTTTTAATCTTCCACTAATTCAACCCCTTTCTTGATGCATTATGCCAATAGAAACCTACGAGGGGAAGAGGATGAATTGGGTGCTTTCAAAACCACTTGGAACTTATTAGAAGTTCTTTCAATTCTTTTTGCAACAAGAATAAGATGGAGTAAAAAATAAGAGATGATATAAGATATTCATAGTAGTTTAGCAATACACCTATGTTCACTCCCTATGCAACCTCTTAGACCTTTTACTCTTATTTTCTACAAGCTAAAGAATAACTTACCCACTCCCTTTTCATTATGCTCAAGAGAGCAAAACCTTATTAGTGACTTTTCAAGCTAATCACCAATCTATGTGCTTTTATTGGTTATGCGCTAACCTTTGTACACTTAAAAGAAATTACCCTTAAAATTGTCTAAGCCTCTTAAGGCAAATGTACAAGTAATGCTTAAGAAATACCTAACACTTCAAAAAACAAAAGCAATACCTAAAGATAGTTTCCACACGAAGCTCACTTTTACTCTTACAAAATAAAATCCCCTTTACAAAATGCTTATTTTTGCTTTTCAAATGTTAAAATAGAGGTGTAAGGTTTTATTGTGTATCCTTATATAACCTTACGTCTATTTGAATTGTTACAAACCCTCAAAATACAAAACTAGTCATTCCTAGCCATTTTCATTAAAAAAAACTAATTATTACAAACTTCTAGTGGTCATTAGAAATGTTTCCATAGGTAGTGGGGTGCACAAAACTAACAAAACAATTGTTAGGAATTTTCCATGATCACTGAAAACTTTGAATACTCATTTAATTCACTTCGATGGGCATTGGTAACATTCCATAATCATCAAAACCAAATCTGCAAAATCACCTCTCACTAAAATAGCCATAACTTGTTCTACAAAACTCTAAATTATGAACCTTTTTTTTTTTTTTATGGAAACTAGACTCAAAGATCTGACTTTACATATATGGAACATCATCTAATTCCATGTCAATAGATCTATTTAATTATTTTGAACTCAGCCTATTTGTATGATAGCTTTAATTTGAATATGACCTTTCTCTATTAAATTTCCTACAACTTTCTTTATATAACTTGGATTTATGTATGGTTTGATTATGTGAAAAGTAGACATATTCATACTTCCAATCATTTATAATGGCTCTTCTATTTCTTCCAAAAACATTTTACATGTCTCTTCTATTGTCCCTAGGCACCAAGAAGGGGGGTTGAATTGGTGGATAAAAATTTTAAAAACAAAGATAAAGGGGAGAAGCATGAATAATAGAGACAAACAATTTATAGTGGTTCGGGCAAAATTGACCCTACGTCCACTCTCCAATCACTCAATTGGGTATTTCACTATCTCAATGGTGTTTTCAAGCTCACACCCAACTTATACAACTTGTGTTTTGATGGCTAACACACAACCTTACAACAA